>ML363660.1:0-61964 GCA_005239505.1 Nicotiana paniculata | reverse complement strand
GTATTGTTCTTAGAAAGGAAGGTATGATTTTTTGTCCCTTGAAGATGATAGAGTGAGGGAGAATAAGGGAGGAGGGAAACGGCGCTGGGGTTCTAAAGGGAAGGGATCCTAAATTAGGTCTAGGTCTAGATTTAGGAAAATGCGATTTTTAAAGAGGGGGTATTTGGTTGGGCCTGGGATTTTGGGCCCTAAAATTGGGTCAATTTGAAATAAAAAGCCAAATTGTTCTTTCAAAAATAGCCACTTTACTACTAATTAAATTTATTTTTACCAAAACAACATAATTAACATTTTAAGTAATTAAGTAAACTAATGATTAAATCTAATGTATAATTTTTTGGTGATTTTCATGTATTAATCTAGCTATTAAAGAGTAATTAATTCCTAAAAATACAAATTAAACTTAAGGTGGCATGAAATGAAAATGTGACAATTTTTTATGATTTTCTTATGTAATTTTGAAGTATTAAATATGCATGACATGCAACTAAATAAAGAAAAGTTCTTAAAATTCATGAAAAGTTATTTTTTTGATTATTTTTATGAGTAATTTCTATGCGGGGCAAAAATTGGTTGTTCGCACTTACTCCTGTCTTCCTAAAACCTTGTCGCTTTACATAATTTAGTTTGCGACCTATACATATCTATTTATACTACTCATAATCTTCCTTCAACTTGCTTGGATTTTCTTGTGTTGTTTTAGAACATCAAGCGAGACATCACATCCTCTCTAACTCTTCTTTACTTTCTTAACTAGACCTCTCGATACCTAGAAATCATCGACTAGAAGATATGCCACTGACGATGCCGCTATCGTTCCTGGATATTGAATCCCCGCATTTCTAGCCTTCTATTTAGTGAGGACTATTCACAACCTTCTGCATTTGAGTATCTTGTACGTTGTTCACCTTTACCTTACTACCTTAAAATATTGCATCGTATCTTCTATTTCTTTCATGTACTCCCTTTCACCTAGGTATTATTCCCGTCCATTACTTAAAGCTCTATTATAATACTTGCACCTCTGGTGCATCCATAATCCGATGGGAGCTTCATGCTGACTTCTTATGAGGCTGGTACTTTTTTAACTGGCTTTATCGTAGGGTCGTTATAGTATATGGTTGGTGTACTTTATCTCTTGTGCCTTTGATATTAAGAGTGATCCTACTATGTTCTCAATCACTATGTCTATAATTTTCTGGGTCCAGTAATCAGACTCTTGATTTACTTAGTTGATGTAACTTTTTAGTTTCCTCTTCCCTCTGATCAACCTTTATGTAGGCTTAAGCTATCTTCCGATCTACGGCTCCTGGTATTAGTTATTACTTTAGCCTTTCATGGGCGTTATGGATCCATGATACAATCTTTTAACAAGTCAACCCGTCATCTATGACCTGGGCTGAATTCTTTATTTTAACGTATACTAGAACCTTCTTGTCACGACCCATTTCCGGAGTCGTGATGGCGCATGTCGTGGAACCACTCAAGCCACCCATTTTATCTAACTAAATACAATTCCCATAAAAAGCCCCTTTTTAACAAATTCTGAAATCAATAACAATAATAATAAATCCAGTATTTTGGGAAAAATCAGTTTAATAAATTTAAAAGACCAAATCCTACAAATTCCGGATCCAGTGTCACACAGTCATGAGCTGCTAATACTTAATAAAAAAAAAAAGAAATGACTAAAATAGTCTGAAAATAAATACGACAGGTAGAAAGGAAAGAGAAGGCGAGATCACGGTCGCGAGCTGCTACCTCGTCAACTCTAATGAAACTGATGCGCTCCTTGACCCGAGCTGAACTCCTCTGTACCTGGATCTGCACACAAGGTGCAGGGGGTAACGTGAGTACACCAACTCAGTAGTAACGAAACCAAACTACGGGCTGAGAGGTAGTGACGGGCTAAACCTCCGACAATTTAAACAACAGTATGTAATATGGACATGAGAGTAATATATCAGGAAATAAATACGATGTATCAAGATATGTCTGTAACTCTGGATACTAGCATGAATGCATATAGAATCATGAATTATGTGTACACATTAATCAAGCTCTCATAAGGTGGTCCACTCAGTACTAGAATACGGCCTTCAGGCCCAGGGAAGTCCATCTCGAATATTAAATAAACACAAGTGACACAGTCACTAAGTAATGTGGAAAACGGCTGATCCAGCCCCCACGGAGAAATCCATCTCCGGAACATAATAACCACGGAGAAATCCATCTTCGCAACATAAAAACCACAGAGAGATCCATCTCCGGAATATCTGTGCGCTCACTGGGGGTGTATAGACTCCGGAAGGGCTCCTTTCTGCCCAAGCGCTATATCAAGCCAACAAAGGCATGATTTCAGGATGGCTTCAGTGTGCAGTCCGACCTCATAACTGTCTCAAACCAAACTCTAAGCCTCAGTCAATCAGTACCTTCCAGTCTCATTTAGAATGCTCTAACATATGCAATGCAGCCCAAACCAATGATAATATAAATAAACTGGCAACTTACGAGAGTAAGACATGAAACATATATTATAACAAGACTGAGTACAAGAAAGCAATAATCACAGATAGAGACAGCAATAATCGACCATTCCGGTCTAAACACATCGGCGTGAAGCCTTAACATTTATACTTAGCATGTTTTCTATTTCGTTCAAAGTAATTACTACCTTCACAGTACAATATCTATCTGGGATAACCAGTAGACAGTGCCATGGGATAAGCCAGGCTACAATTATTCAGTAAACGCCCGAATGCCCGTCACTTGGCAAGTGCGTCACCTTAATTAACAGAAAATATCAAATAGTTTGGGGTTTCGAACCCTCAGTTCCAAGTTTGGAAGTGTAACTTACCTTAAAACCGGCTAACGCACTACTCCGCAGTGCCCTTGCCTCTAAATTCGGCCCCCGAGTTCTCCAAATCTACCAAGCTCAGATTTTTATCATCAATATATGCTTAAGGTACAATTTCCAATTGAAAATATCAAAATTCACCAAAACCCGAAATTGGTCAAAACCCGACCCCCGGGCCCGCGTCCCGAAACTCAGATATTTTTACAGAAAAGTGTTCTTCATCCTCCCATGATTTCCTACATATAAAGAACATCAAAATCGGAGTCCGTTAGACCCCTCAAATCGACCCCTGAAGGTCTCTAAATCTCAGCCCCAAAATCCCATTCTCTTCTCAAGAAATTCGAAATTTTAAGTGGAATTGAAGATTAGAATCATGGAAATTGACCTATAATGGTTAGGAATCACTTACCCAAAACGCCCAAGTGAAAAAGTCTTCTAAAATCGCCTCTCCCGAGCTCGAAGAGTGAAATTTGATGGGCCTAGGAAATGGCCTACGCGAACGCAGAGATCAGCCCCCCTAACACTATGCGAACGCGGTCCCTGACCTGCGAAAGCGAAGGGCAATGACCCCTGACCCCTGGGACCCCAGCTCGACTCTATGCGAATGCGTCCTGCATACCGCGAACGCGAAGAGAAAAATTCCCTGAAGCCAAAATAAGCCTTCGCGTTCGCGGTCACCTCCATGAGAACACATAAGAGGAAACCAGCTGCAGCAAAATCTGATCCCCTCATAAGTCCAAAACTAACCCGTTGGGCATTCGAAACAGACCCGAGGCCCCCGAGACCTCAACAAAACTTACAACCTGACCCAAATACCTTATTCGAACTTGGTCGAGCCTTAAAAACACGTCCCCTAACATCAAATTAATCAAAATTGCATGGGTTCAAGCTTAAGATTTTAGAAATTTCTAAAATCCACCAATGATACCGAAACCATCCAAAACCACTCCGATTAATCTGAAATTTTGCAGACACATCCAGAATGGCATTACGAACCTGTTCCATTTGTCGGAACTCCATTCCGACCCCGATAGCCTATTTTCACTGCCGATCGGAAATCGCAAAAAACTAACTTTCACCAAATCAAGCCTAATTCTACACCGGACATCACAAAAATATTCCGAACACACTCCTAAGTCCCAAATCACCTCACAAAGCTATCCGAGCCATAAAATCCGGATTCCGAGGTCGTTTACCAATAATTCAACTCTCAGTTGACTTTTCTCATTATAAGGCTATCTCTAAAGACTAAGTTACTGAATTCTCATTTAACCATTTCGATTTCAAGCGTATCAAATCTAACACATTAATAACAGAATAACCAATTTATAACAAGTCAATAAAAGTAATTTAAATGCAGGTTTTTACGTAACGACATGCCTGGTCGTTATATTCTCCCCCTCTTAAACAACCGTTCGTCCTCGAACGGGTCTAGAAACATACCTGGAGTCTCAAAAAAGTGAGGATATTTGCTCTGCATCTCCCGCTCGGTTTCCCAAGTAGCCTCCTCCACTGGCTGACCTCTCTAATGGACCTTCACTGAAGCTATTTCCTTTGACCTCAACTTTCTGACCTCGCGAGCAAAAGTAGCCACTGGCTCTACCTCATAAGACATATCATCCTCAAGCTGAGCTGTGCTGAAGTCTAACACATGAGACGGGTCACCAACATATTTTCTGAGCATCGACACATGAAATACCGGATGAACACTCGATAGACTGGGTGGCAAGGCAACTCTATAAGCCACGTCTCCAACCTTCTGAAGCACCTCGAAGGGACCAATAAAACGCGGACTTAGCTTTCCTCTCTTTCCGAACCTCATAACACTCTTCATGGGTGACACCTTCAGCAGTACCTTATCCCCTTTCATAAAAGATACTTCCCGAACCTTCTGGTCCGCATAACTCTTTTGTCTAGAATGCGCCATGTGAAGTCGCTCCTGAATCAACTTCACCTTCTCCAATGCATCCTGAACCAAATATGTGCCTAATAACTTAGCCTCACCAGGCTCAAACCAACCAATCGGTGATCTACACCTCCTAGCATATAAAGCCTCATACGGGGCCATCTGAATACTAGACTGATAATTGTTGTTATATGCAAACTCCGCTAGTGGCAGGAACTGATCCCATGAACCACCAAAATCAATCACACAAGCCCGTAACGTGTCCTCTAGAATCTGAATAGTCCTTTCCGACTGCCCGTCGGTCTGAGGTTGAAATGCAGTGCTCAACTCAACCTTAGTACCCATACCTCTCTGTACGGCCCTCCAAAATTGAGATGTGAACTGAGTACCCTTGTCAGAAATAATAGAAACCGGAACTCCATTCAATCAGACAATCTCCTTAATGTAAATACCAGCCAACTGCTCTGAAGTATAAGAAGTGCTGACAAGAATGAAGTGCGCGGACTTGGTCAATCTATCCACAATGACCCAAAAGAGCATCAAAACTCTTCGAAGTTCGTGGAATCCCAACTATAAAGTCCATGTTGATCCGCTCCCACTTCCATTCCGGTATATCTAACATCTGAAGTAATCCACCTGGTCTCTGGTGCTCATACTTGACCTGCTAGCAGTTGAGACACCGTGCTACATACTCAACAATATCTCTCTTCATCCGCCTCCACCAATACTGCTGCCTCAGATCCTGGTACATCTTCGCGGCACCCGGATGAATAAAATACAGCAAACTGTGAGCCTCTGCTAATATTAACTCCCGAATACCATCCACATTGGGCACGCAAATACGGCCCTGCATCTTCATAACCCCGTCATCATCAATAGTCACATCCCGGGCATCACCCCGACGAACTCTATCCTGAAGAACTAACAAGTGGCGGTCATAATACTGTGTGCCTTAATCTGATCAATTAAAGAAGACCGGGAAGCCATGCTAGCTACCACTCGCGGAGGATCTGACAAATCCAATCTCACCAACTCTCCCACTAAAGCCTGAACATCAAGTGCTAGTGTTGGCTTTGCTACTGAAAGGTAAGCTAGGCTCCCCAACTCTCGGCTCTGCGACTCAAGGCATCGATCACTACATTGGCCTTTCCCGGGTGATACAAAATAGTTAAGTCATAGTCTTTAAGAAGCTATAACCATCTCCTCTGGCCCAAATTCAAGTCCTTCTGCCTTAGCAGATACTGCAAGATACGATGATCAGGGAAGATCTCACATTGTACCCCATACAAGTGATGCCGCCAAGTCTTTAAGGCATGAACAATGGCAGCTAACTCAAGATCGTGCACTGGATAATTCTTCTCGTGTACCTTCAACTGTCTGGACGCGTAGGCAATCACCCTACCGTCCTGCATCAAAACCGCTCCCAATCCTACTGTAGAAGCATCACAATAGACTTCGTAAGAACCCGAACATGTAGGCAATACCAATACTGGAGCTGTAGTCAATGCTGACTTGAGCTTCTGAAGCTCTCCTCGCACTCATCGGACCATCTAAATGGAGCACCCTTCTGGTTCAATCTATTTAAAGGTGAATCAATAGAAGAAAATCCCTCCACAAAGCGACGGTAATAACCGCCAAACCCAAGAAACTCCTAATCTCCGTAGCTGAGGACGGTCTGGGCCAACTCTGCACCGCCTATATCTTCTTCGGGTCCACCTGAATACCCTCACTAGACATTATGTGACCTAAGAAAGCTACTAAACTAAGCCAAAACTCAAAGTTGGAGAACTTTGGATAAAGCTTCTCCTCCCTCAATATCTGCAACACAACCCTCAAATGCTGAGCGTGCTCCTCCTGGCTACGAGAGTACACCAGGATGTCATCAATGAACACAATAACGAATGAATCAAGGTAAGGCTGAAACACGCTGTTCATCAAATACATGAACGCGGCTGGGGCATTGGTCAGTCCGAAATACATAACCAGAAACTCATAGTGGCCATATCTGATCCTAAAAGCGGTCTTCGAAATATCAGAATCCCGAATCTTTAGCTGATGGTACCCAGACCTCAAGTCGATCTTGGAGAACACCCTAGCTCCCTGAAGCTGATCGAACAGGTCATCAATACGGGGCAAAGGATACTGGTTCTTCACCGTAACCTTGCTCAGCTTCCTTTAGTCAATGCACATACGCATGGTTCCATCCTTCTTCTTTATGAACAACACCGGTGCACCACAAGGCGACACACTAGGCCGAATAAAAACCTTATCTAGGAGTTCCTGAAGTTGTTCCTTCAAATCTGCTGGGGCCATACGGTAAGGAGGAATATAGATAGGCTGGGTCTTAGGCCATAAGTCGATACAAAAATCAATGTCCCTGTCAGGTGGCATGCCTGGCAGGTCTGCTGGGAAAATGTTTGGGAACTCATAGACCACGGGAATAGAATCAATGGAAGGAGTCTCACTACTAACATCCCTCACAAAGGCCAGATAAGACTCACACCCCTTCCCAATCATACGATGAGCCTTCAGAAAAGAAATCACCCGGCTAGGCACGTACTCCACCGAACCTCTCCACTCAATCCTTGGCAATCCAGGCATCGCTAAGGTCACGGTCTTGGCGTGACAGTTAAGAACCACATGGTATGGAGATAGCCAATCCATGCCTAAAATCACATCGAAGTCAACCGTGCTAAGTAATAATAGATCTGCCCAGGTCTCCTGACCCTCAATAGATATGATACAAGACCGGTACACCCGGTCTACCACAATAATATCCCCCATCGAAGTCGACACATGAACAGCTGAAAACAAGGACTCATGGGGTGTATCCAAGAAATGTGCAAAGTATGAAGAAACATATGAATACGTATAACCAGGATCAAATAATTTTGCAGTATCCCGGTGACAGACTGAGATAATACCTGTAATCACTTCATATGAAGTTATGGCATCGGGTCTGCCCAGAAGTGCGTAGAAATGGGCCTGCCCTCCACCTGACCGACCTCCCCCTCTAGGGCGGCCCTTGCCTGCCTGACCTCCATCCCTGGCTACTTGAGCGGGTGGTGTAGTAACTGGTGCTGAAGCTGGAGGCTAGTTCCTGTGCTAAAATGAACTACCAGTAAGGCGGGGATAATACCTCTTGATGTTACCCGGATCCCCACACTCGAAACAACCTCTACTCATAATTGGCGATGGGGACTGAAGGGAATGCGTGGGACCTAGGTAGCTGCTAGAAGGACCATGTGCTGAGGAACCCTGAACTGATGGTGGCCGAGATGAGCTCTGGGCTGGGAGTGCACTGATTGAGGAACGGTCCGGATGAGAGCTACGGGGACCGTGTCCTGATGAAGCACCACTGTAAGCTGGACGGGCTGGCGGAGGAGGCCTGAATGGTCTGCCTCTACTGTGTCGGGACTGACCTCCCGAGTGATCAACACTATAATTACCAGAACCTCGAGGCCTCTTGGCCTCCCTCTCAACACGCTCCTGGCGGCGCACTGACTCAATCTCCCTGGCTACGTCAACTACCTCCTCAAAAGAAGCACCAGATACCCTCTCCCTGGTAAGAAAAGCCCGTAGCTGGTAAGAAATACCATCAAAAAATCTCCGAATCCTCTCACTATATGTGGGTACTAGCCAGATGGCATGACGGGCTAACTCAGAGAACCTCATCTCATACTGCGCCACGGTCATGTCTCCCTGACACAACTGCTTGAACTCTCTGCGCAGCTCCTCTATACGAGACTGTGGTGTATACTTCTCCAGAAAGAGAATGGAGAACTGGTTCAATGTAAGGGGCGCTGCATCAGTAGGTCTGCGCCTCTCACAGGCCTCCCACCAAGAAAGTGCAGCTCCTGAAAACTGGAATGTAGTGAATGGAACCCTGCTGGCCTCTAATATCCCTGCAGTATGTAATATCCTCTGACACTTGTCCAATAAAGCTTGGGAATCCTCGCCCTCTTTACCCCTAAAACTCGGAGGCTGGAGTCTGCTGAACCTCTCCAACCTACGCTGCTCATCGTCAGCTAAGGCTGGAACCACATAATCCTGTGGCAGAGCAATCTGCTGCACTGGGGCTGCCCTAGATGTCTGAAGTCACTGGGTGACCTGCTCAGGTGTCCGGGCAGCTGGAGTCTGGATGCTTCCCCCGGCCTCAGAAGTAGTAGCAGTAGTGGACATAGCGACAACATGTGCAAAGATGGTACACACTGTCAAAATCTGGTCTAGGGTCTCCTGAAGACCCGGAATCACAATGGGCACTGCTTGTGCCTGAGTCTGCCCCGCTGGAATCTCAGCTACGGGGACCTATTCCTGAGTAACGGGAAGGTTCACAGGTGCTGCCCCGGCTGTTGTGCGGGCTGCACCCCTCCCTTTGCCATGGCTGCGACCATGACCACGACCTCAAGCTGGTCCTGCGGGGATCTGGTCGCCACTATCATTAGCACAAGTCCTCACCATCTGTGAGAGAATGAAAACAACAGAAGTTTAGTTTTAGAGTTCAACGGTGTCGCACGACAGAATTCAAAGAATGTGAGATTTTTCCTAAAGGTTCTGCAGCCTCTCGAAGATAAGTACAAACGTCTCTGTACCGATCCGCAAGACTCTACTAAACCTTCTCATGACTGGTGAGACCTATTTAACCTAGCGCTCTGATACCAACTTGTCACGACCCATTTTCGGAGTCGTGATGGCGCCTGTCGTGGAACCAGGCAAGCCACCCATTTTATCTAACTAAATACAATTCCCATAAAAAGCCCCTTTTTAATAAATTCTTAAATCAATAACAATAATAATAAATCCAGTATTTTGCGAAAAACCAGTTTAATAAATTTAAAAGACCAAATCCTACAAATCCCGGATCCAGTGTCATACAGTCATGAGCTGCTAATACTTAATAAAAATCAAAAAGAAATGACTAACATAGTCTTAAAATAAATACGACAGGTAGAAAGGAAAGAGAAGACGAGATCACGATCGCGAGCTGCTACCTCGTCAACTCTGATAAAACTGATGCGCTCCTTGACCCGAGCTGAACTCCTCTGTACCTGGATCTGCACACAAGGTGCAGGGGGTAACGTGAGTACACCAACTCAGTAGTAACGAAATCAAACTACGGGCTGAGAGGTAGTGACGGGCTAAACCTCCGACAATTTAAACAACAGTATATAAGTTGGACATGACAGTAATATATCAGGAAATAAATACGATGTATCAAGATATGTCTGTAACTCTACATACTAGCTTGAATGCATATAGAATCATGAATGATGTGTACTCATTAATCAAGCTCCCATAAGGTGGTCCACGCAGTACTAGAATATGGCCTTCAGGCCCAGGGAAGTCCATCCCGAATATTACGTAAACACAAGTGACACAGTCACTAAGTACTGAGAAAAAAAGTTGATCCAGCCCCCACGGAGAAATCCATCTCCGGAACATAATAACCACGGAGAAATCCATCTCCGGAACATAACAACCATGGGGAGATCCATCTCCGGAATATATGTGCGCTCATTGGGGGTGTATAGACTCCGGAAGGACTCCTTTCAGCCCAAGCGCTATATCAAGACAACGAAGGCATGATTTCAGGATCGCTGCGGTGTGCAGTCCGACCTCATAACTGTCTCAAACTAGGATCTAAGCCTCACTCAGTCAGTACCTTCCAGTCTCACTTAGACTGCTCTAACATATGCAATGCAGCCCAAACCAATGATAATATAAATAAACTAGCAACTTACGAGAGTGAGGCATGAAACATATACTATAAAAGGACTGTGTACATGAAAGCAATAATAACAGATAGAGACAACAATAATCGACCATTCCGGTATAAACACATCGGCGTGAAGCCTTAACATTTATACTTAGCATGTTTTCTATTTCGTTCAATGTAATTACTACCTTCACAGTACAATATAAATCTGGGATAACCAGTAGACAGTGCCATGGGATAAGCCAGGCTACAATTATTCAGTAAACGCCCGCATGCCCATCACTTGGCAAGTGTGTCACCTTAATTAACAGCAAATATCAAATAGTTTGGGGTTTCGAACCCTCAGTGCCAAGTTTGGAAGCGTTACTTACCTCAAAACCGGCTAACGCACTACTCCGCAGTGCCCTTGCCTCTAAATTTGGCCCCGGATTGCTCCAAATCTGCCAAGTTCAGATTTTTATCATCAATATATGCTTAAGGAACGATTTCCAATTGAAAATATCAAAATTCACCCAAAAACCCGAAATTGGTCAAAACCCGGCCCCCAGGCCCGCGTCTCGAAACTCAGAAAATTTTACAGAAAAGTATTCTTCATCCTCCCACGATTCCGTACACATAAAGAACACCAAAATCGGAGTCCGATTGACGCCTCAAATCAACCCCTAAAGGTCTTTAATTCTCAGCCCCAAAATCCCATTCTCTTTTCAAGAAATTCGAAATTTTAAAGAATTGAAGATTAGAATCATGGAAATTGACCTATAATGGTTAGGAATCACTTACTCAAAACACCAAGGTGAAAAAGTCTTCTAAAATCGTCTCTCCCGAGCTCCAAAATTCTAAAACGGTGAAAACTAACTTAAACCCTCGGAATTGGATTTTTAATAGACTGCCCAGGTAATGTTCTATGCGTTCGCGGAGGGCCACCGCGAACGCGAAGAGTAAAATTTGATGGGCCCAGGAAATGGCCTACACAAACGCGGAGAACAACCCCCCTAACACCACGCGAACGCGGTCCCTGACCTGTGAAAGCGAAGGGCAATGACCCCTGACCCCTGGGACCCCAGCTCGACCCTATGCGAACGCGTCCTGCTGACCGCGAATGCGAAGAGAAAAATCTCTTGAAGCCAAAATAACCCTATGCGAACGCATTCTACTCACCGCGAACGCGAAGAGAAAAATTACCTTAAGCCAAAATAAGCCTTCGCGTTCGGGGTCACCTCCATGCGAACGCATAAGAGGAAACCAACTGCAACAAAATCTGATCTCCTCATAAGTCCAAAACAAACACGTCGGGCATTCGAAACATACCCGAGGCCCATGGGACCTCAACCAAACTTACCAAATGACCCAAATACCTTATTCGAACTTGGTCGAGCCTTAAAAACACGTCCCATAACATCAAAAAAATCAAAATTGCATGGATTCAAGCTTAAGAACTTTGAAATTTCTAAAATCCACCAATGATGCCGAAACCATCCAAAACCACTCCGATTAACCTGAAATTTTGTAGACACATCCAAAATGGCATTACGAACATGTTCCAACTGTCGGAACTCCATTCCGACCCCGATAGCCTATTTTTCACTGCCGACCGGAAATCTCCAAAAACTAACTTTTGCCAATTCAAGCCTAATTCTACACCGGGCATCACAAAAATATTCCGAACACACTCCTAAGTCCCAAATCACCTCACAAAGCTATCCTATCCATAAAATCTGCATTCCAAGGTCATTTATTAATAAGTCAACTCTTAGTTGACTTTTCTCATTATAAGGTTATCTCTAAAGACTAAGTTACTGAATTCTCATTTAACCATTTCGATTTCAAACCTATCAACTCTAACACATTAATAATAGAATAACCAATTTATAACAAGTCAATAAAAGTAATTTAAATGCAGGTTTTTACGTAACGACAGACCGGGTCGTTACACTTCTAGGGTTGTATGTGCTGCAGGAATAAAACTCCAAATTCTTATGTGTGTTCCTCCTTAGATTTATTGAATGCAAGCTATTACTTTTCCTTGTATTTATTCCCCCTTGTTGCGTGCCTACTTAGCTTATCTTAGTTCCCATGCATGCTAGAGTCTTCATGCAACTCATATGATCTCGAATATTACTTTTAATTTTACTTCCCATTCATTAGCCACGGTAGGTGCCACTTTCCATGGGAGCTCTTACAATGTTGTTGTGAGACTGTTGTTACACGACCATTTCCGCTTTAGGTCGTTGTGCTCAGGTTGAAGCCTTCTTCCTTATTTCCGCAGCTACTCTTTCATTGTAGTACATATGGAGAACCCCTGACTCTTGTAAGGCTGCGAGCTTATCATATCGTATGCCTGGCGGAATTTTTGATGTTCTTCCTCATCTATAATTACCCGTAGTTACTTATCTCCATGCTTATAAGGTTACTTCCGAACTGATATTTTGAGTGTCTTCCTAGTGACACTCCCTTTTATTCCCTTAACAATCATACGGTACCTTTAACTACCCCGACTCCTATTTGAATATATCTCAAGTATTATAATGACATTAGTGCAAGGCTGAATTCTCCATGTTAGGGTTCACTACATTTATCTTGCATGATCTGATGATTTGTTTGTAACCTCTTGTCTAGTCATGAATAGGTTCTTCCTGAATCAGCTACTAACTACTCGTCGGCCCATTCTAATATCCATATTCTGCGTAATCTTTCTTGGTTTGTTTCATTGTCTTAACTTGCCTCACGTACCGGCTCCTTATCTATCAATAACATTCCGGGCAGGAATACTTCCTTTTTTCTACGTCGTGCTTACATAATATTCTGGAACCATAGCATATCTGTAACATTTAAATAATTGTAATCTCATTCCTTTCTCATTTTTATCGCATTCTTCCTTTATCAATCAACATCCCCTCCTTAGGGGAGTACTAAGACTTGGAGCTATGACGACCGGCCTATAGATGTTTTTCCTCTTCATATTTGGCATCCTTTCACATCATCAATGACCCTTACTTGCCTTGCGATAATCCTTCTGTTACCAAGGATAACAAAATTCCTTACTTGTGATGGTGACACTTAGTATAACTGGCACATACATACCCTTAAGCTTAACTTTGCTCACATTTCTTGTTTTAGGGAAGCGTCTTCCTGAATGACCATTCTCTGAATTTCTTATGAATTTTCTTCTGTTGCCCATTCTATTCTCGTCGGCACGAAATCTGAAATTCTCATGATACCGACTATTATTAAAGCACCCTGTCCTTCATTCAGGTTTGGTTTATCTTGTTCACCAATCCATATTGATTTCTATTACTCTTGGGTCTAACTTTTTCTTCTGTTAATCACGTTAGAGTCACAGACTTATTTCTCAAAATGAGGATGTGACTGTATGGCCTATATTCTTTTGTTGTCCTAAAGATTGTCACCTCTCGTCTCTTCCTTCACTTGACCATAGATTCTGTAATACTGTCATCTTTTGATCTACCGGTGTAATCCATGTATCATATCTTACTCATAATGCTTCATTAACTCTTTTATTATTTCCCCCCTAACATTTATGCCTATCACTTTATTCTGAAAACTCGAACAAGACATCTTTTTACTTTTTGCTCCATCCATTGGCTGTTCGGGTCGCCTATCATTATCTCTCTATTAGGGACATGATCCATACTAAGATAATATTTATCCCTTCTAGGCTTCCAGTTTCCATCTTTTTAGTACTCATATCTAGCTATAGTATTTTAGGGTGCATCATTTGGGTGTCTTACAAGGAGATCTATTAGCATATTTGCACTATCCTTCGGAAATGTCAACTAACGCAAACAATCCATTCACCATTTTGGGTTTCTCTATCCCCAGCTAGATCCTGCTATCCTATCTTTCTCTTATACTACTTCTGTTAACTTCCAAAGGATATAAATGAGATCGGTGTGGCCACTTGAACGTACCTCTGTTACAACTGAAGGTAACTCAAAATGCTTATATCTCCCTTCTTGAAGGGTAACTAATGATAATCTTTATTAACTGGGTACCTCGTACGCTTCATCTTTTGCTTCTTTTACTTTTTGAAACTTGTATTTATCTTCTGAATCTCTCATTGTCTTTCACCATAAAGGTGGATAAATATTCTTTCCTTAAGGTTCCTTATTAAGAGGCTTACACGTCTTAGTATCCACATGAGTATTAGGTCCGTATCTTATGATTCTTCAATCCTTAGTCCCTAGATAGGTTGAATTGTAATCATGCAGGGAAGTAGTTTCCTGGTCTTTACTTAATTTCAACTTTAAGATAAAATTGATTACACAAGTATTAATTATGGTAAATTAATGAAGTCTTATAGGCAAAGGTGTAAATATCTTCCAACAAACATAGGTGGATGTAACCTTTCTTGACGACCCTTTATGACCTCCAGTGGGTAACATAGTTTTCCTTTTTAGAGTGCTTTCATACGATTACGATGGCTCACTATATTAGTGGATTATGCTCAAGATAAGTAAATAGAATTGTATAATATGTGTAGATTCACCGCCAGAGGGTTGTCTAAATGTCTGACAAGTCTGCGTAAAAATAAGAAGGTAAAACTTGACTAGTACTTATCGTTGTGCTGAATTAGGATTGAGTGCACTCAACTTCTGAGAAGGTAAGCATTGTTGTATTACGAATAAGATAGAGTTTCGGGAATTGAGTTCTTACAACTGAGCTCTACCACACAATCTTGAGTAAGAAAAAAAGAGTGACAGTCCTAAATGTCCTGTAGCTGCCTCCTGCTTATAAGTGTGGTGCACGACACACCGATAAACAAGACTCTACTAGACACGGCTTGTAGACTCCCTAGGACAGAACAGCTCTGATACCACTTTTTTCACGCCCCGAACTTGGGGGCGAGACCGGCACCCGGTACCTCATCTATCATTGCGTACTAACTTGCGACTAAGGAACTCTGAACATGTGATGTCATACTTTGGCCATGGTCCACATTGCAAGACAACTATGAATGCTGATTAAATATTAATAAAAAGCTGGGCCGATAAGGCCATCATAACTACTACAGCTGGCAAACCAACAAAATATACATAAAAGGCCTACCAGCCCAACATACTGCACTAACTGACAGGATATGTCTACAACCCTCTATTGGTGGATATACTATGATCGGAACGGCTCCCCGACCAACTCATAACATATATACATATATACACAAGATGTACATAAAGCTCTAGACCCGAAAAATACGAAAGACATGGAACTTACCGATCAAGTTGAACTCGGGCAACACTTAATTAGGAGGTCTACCCGTCTATCTGTCTGAACCTGCACACATGAAATGCAGCGCCCCCAGAAAAGGGACGTCAGTACGAAATAATGTACTGAGTATGTAAGGCAATATACTGAAAGCTGAAACTGAACTGATAATGTAATAATTGAAAGCAACTGAAAGTCAAAGATAGTCTGAAGATATGCTTACTTGTTGATACTGACTCAACTCTCTCAATATAGTAAGTAAAATAGATGTCCGGCCCTATAAGGCTCAATATATATATATATATATATATATATAACTGCTCTGCCGTAGTAGGATCGCTCACAGGCGCTCGGCCATACTAGGCTCTGTATCTCGACCAACTGGGGTCGCTCATAAGCGCTCGGCCACCGTAGGATCGGTATATAACTTACCATCTGATCTGAGGTTACCCAATAAGGGCATGACCATCGATTATAGCTTAATGGTAATGAAAATAATCTAATACTATATATATATATATATATAGATTCTCTGCTATCTTGGCTGGAAGAAGATAATAATCAATTGAATATGAATGTAACGACCCGACCGGCCATTTTTGGCTCTAGCACGTCGTTCAGCGGTTTGAAGTCGTAAGAAGCTTCATTTCAGGTATTATGACACGTGGGCGTGGTCGGAATTGAATTCCAGGAAGTTTAGAATTGATTTGGAAAGAAAATTCTCATTTCAGAAGCCTTAAGTTGGAGAAATCAACTTAGACTGGAATTTTGAGTAAACGGCCTCCGAATCAGGATTTAAAGGTTCCTGCAGGTTTGTATGATGATTTCGGATTTGAGCGTGTGTCTGGATCGGGTTTTTGATAACCCGGGAGCATTTTCTAAGCATATTGTGGAAGTTAGCATTTCAGAAGGGTTTCATGAATTTGGGCTTGAAGTGCATTTCAGTGTTGTTGATGTCCGTTTGGCATTCCGAGTCTGGGAATATCTTTGTATGGTAATTCTGGAGTTGGAAGCGCGATCGAAAGTGAATTTGGATATCCGTAGGTCATTTCGAAGTCATTTGGCTAAAGATTGAAATTTGAAGGTTTTTGAGAAATCCGATCGGAAGTGGAAGTTTTGATATCGAGGTCGGAAGATTGAGTAGGTCCGTAATGTTGAATATGACTTGTGCGCAAAATTTGAGGTCAATCGGACGTGATTTTATAGGTTTCGGCATCGGATGGAGAAGTTGGAAAATTCTAAGTTCATAAAGTTGGGAATTGGGTGCGATTCGTGGTTTCGATGTTGTTTGATGTGATTTGAGGCCTCAAGCAAGTCCACATTATGTTTTGGAACAGGTTGGTATAATTTGACGGGGTCCCGGGGGCCTCGGGTGGATTTCGGGTGGTTAACGGATCAATGTTTGAAGTTGATGAAGGCTGAAGGTTGCTGTCATCTGGTGTAACCGCACCTGCGAGGCTTTGACCGCAGGTGCGGAGCAGCGGGTGTGGCTAAGGGCACCGCAGGTGCGAGTTTTGTGGTGGAGCTGAGGAGGCCATAGGTGCGGGAGATGGGTCGCACCTGCGGAAGCATAGGTGCAAAGAAGGGACCGCAGAAGCGAGAGATGCTGGGTTGACTCAGAGCCGCACCTGCGATGGAATTACCGTAGGTGCGGCGCCGCAGGTGCGGAGCCGCAAAAGCGGCTATTGGACCGCAAGTGCGAAAGGAGGCCTGGGTAGAATGTTTTAAAGTGGGGTTTTGTATTTCTCCCCCATTTTTCATTTGACCTGGGCGATATTGGAGAGCATTTAAAGAGGGATTTCGGCAGGCATCAAGGTAAGTAAATTCCTTCCGTTTGTAAGATAAATACAAGATTATATGCATGGATTAGGCATGGAAATTGGTAGGAATTTGGGAAATTTTTGAAGAAACCTAGAATATGTAAATTTTGAATTTAGCCACGAATTTGAGTATGGAATGTAGAGTAAATTGAATGATTGAACTAGTACGGTTATGGGTAGAACGTATCTTTGAGAATTTCGGATTTCCGGGCACGTGGGACCGAGGGCATTTTGGTTATTTCTCCGAGCGAGGTTGGGAAAGTATATAATTTGAATTTGTTGTGAGTATTAGGATGAATTTTCACTGCTTTGCCGTTATGTGGTAGTTTCGGAGCGTTGTGCGTCCGTTGGAGTCATCGGAAGGGCTTGGAAGCCGGTAATTGAATTTCGGGGCGTGGTAAGTCTCCCTTTTTAACTTTGTGAGGGGGAATTGTCCCCCTAAGTGAACTAATTAAGTATGTGTTACTATCTGCGGGGGCTACGTACGCACGAGGTGATGGGAGTTCGTGCGTAGCTACTATTATGCCATGTCCGGGTAGCCTAGGACCCACTAGCATGTTTTACCTATCATACCTGAAATCTTGTATGTGATATTATGATGCTAATATAACCGAAATTATAATTTAATGACTAAGGACGATTAGAGTTTATTTTCTAAATCATCTAAAAAGAGAATTTATTTCCCTTGCGGGAAATTGTATTTTCGAATAAAGTTGTGTTATTAAGCGTTATATAAATCTCGGCAAGTGAATTTCAAAAAAGGGGTTTAAATACTATTTTGTGGTTTTTAAAAGAGAAATCTGTCATTTATTTGGTTACTTGTTTTCCCGACGTATTCGAGGTGGACTGTTGATTGTGTATGGCAGCATGTGACCACTTGGCAACTTACATTCTGTGAGCGGAGTGTTATTTCCCCCACTCTCATGGAAGCGGGACGTACGCCACGGCGAAATTGAAAGAAATATTATGGTTCGGGCCGTACGACCCTCGGTAGTGCACAGAGATGATTATTATGATGGCTCAACCCCATATACGTGGAAACCTTACCCCACTCTACTCAACCAATCTCATATACACCAGAATTCGCCGAGAAGGACCTACTCATTAAAAACATGACAGAAGAGCTTAAGAAGCTCCCAAGCCGAGTCCAGGGTGTTGAAGGAGGTAAAGGAATTGAAGGTCTCAATTACGAGGATTTGTGCATTCAGCCAAATGTGGAGCTACCGGAGGGTTACAAACCTCCCAAGTTCGAAATGTTTGATGGAACGGGTGACCCAAAGGTACATTTGAGAACCTATGTGACAAACTCGTAGGAGTTGGAAAGGACGAAAGGATTCACATGAAGCTATTCATGAGAAGCCTCACTGGAGACGCCCTATCTTGGTACATAAGTCAAAATCCCAAGAAATGGGCTAATTGGGTAAGCATTGCATCAGATTTCATGGATAGATTCCGATTTAACACGGAAAATGCACCAGGCGTCTTCTATATCCGTAAAATCAAGAAGAAGCCCACTAAGACTCTCCGCGAGTACGCTACTCGATCGACTTCAGAAGTAGTGAAGGTCAGGCCGGCATTAGATGAAGAGCATATGAACAAGTTCTTTGTTGGGGCTCAGGATCCACAATATTACGTAAGGTTAATGGTAATCGAGAATCACAAGTTCTCCGATATCATCAAGCTGAGAGAAAGGATCGAGGAAGGTATCGAAAGTGGAATGGTGACAAATTTTGAGGCACTGCAGGCCATGAATAAAGCACTACAATCAGGTGGCATGTCAAAGAAGAAAGAAGTGGGAACAGTAATGGTTTCCCAAGATCCGAAATCTCCATTTGTGTACCAGACACCTCCACCCACATTGCAACCTTCACCTCCCAGATATCCTGAATCCGCTACCGCCTAGCACACCTATAATACCCAAATAGCCTATTATCATTCACCTCCAGCTCGTCCAAATTACCAAAAACCCAGGCCCAATTTTGATTGGAAACCATCCAGACAATACACCCCTAGTGTCGAACCTATTGACCAATTGTATGAAAGATTAAAAGTTGCTGGATATGTCACCCATATTCCCGCCGTGGCTATGGAAACCTCATCACAATGGGTCAACCCAAACAAGATGTGTGCATACCATTCCGGTATGAAGGGATATACTATGGATGAATACCGCACCCTGAAAGATAAGATCCAAACACTGATTGATACCAAGTTCCAACAGGCGAAAGAAACCACACCCATTGTCCGCAACAACCCCCTCCCAGATCATAGGGGTGAAGGAGTCGATGTAATTGAAACCGATGAAGAATGAGATCCCGAGGGATCAATCGGACTTATTCGGGAAGGTGATGATCCTAAGAAGCCGACAATCATGCTCAATCCCATTGTGGTACAGGTACAGCCGCCAGTCAAAGTTGAGGTAGCCGCATCGGCTCCCTTTGAAGTAGAAGTGACACCACCTGTAGCTACACCTGCTCCGTTTGAGGTAGAAGTAGCCACGCCTTTCACCATGACGGTGGCATCCACACTACCCTTTAGTTCCAACGCTGTACCTTGGGATTATGTTGCCGAAGCTAGGAGAAATGGGAAAGTAAAGACGGAAGAGTCCGACGCTGCACAAGGAATGACTAGAATAGAAAGAATTTACACACCTGAGCATTTGAGATAGACCAATAAGTAAGCTTCTAACAAACAACCCATCATTGAAGTTGGTCCAGACGACCTTTGGAAGAAAGTAAAAGCAAGGGACTATTCTGTTCTTGATCATCTGAATAAGACTCTCGCCTAGATATCCATCTTATCGCTGCTGCAAAATTCCGAAGCACACAGGAATGCTCTGATGAAGGTACTGAATGAAGCATATGTGCCCAACAACATTACTAGCGGAGAAAGGGCCAACATGGTGGGACAAGTGTTGGAAAGCCATAAGATCACCTTCCATGAAGACGAATTTCCACCTGAAGGGTTAATCCATAACAGGGCACTGCATATCACAGTGCAATATGAAGATAAGTTCATTGCCAGAGTCTTGATAGATGGAGGGTCCAGCCTCAACATCTGTCCGCTGACAACCCTAAAGAGGTTGGGCAAGGACCTACATGAAATACGAGCAGGATCTATGAACGTGAAAGTATTCAATGGGTCACAAAGATCCACGATTGGAGAAACCAACCTATGCTTGCAAATGGGTTCTACCTGGTTCGATGTTGAATTCCAGGTGCTAGACATATCCGCCTCATACAATTTGTTGTTGGGACGGCCTTGGATTACTGCCGCTTGAGCTGTCGCATCTACTATGCACCAAGTGGTAAAATTTGAATGGAACCATCAAGAAGTTATCATCCATGGAGATGGGAGCAACCCCATTTACACTTATCAGATTGTTCCAGTGGTATAAAATAGAAGGAAGTTAGGTGGAGAAATCTACCATCGCATCGAACGTGTTAACGCAATTGAGAAGGATAAATGGTGGAGTAGAAAAATAGAGAGCAGACTGGCATGGACAGGGTATGAACCTGGCAAGGGGCTTGGTAAAAAGCTTCAAGGTATCTCCAAACCAGTACAGCTGAAGCGCCATGGCACAACCTTCAGGCTCGGATATCAGTATACCTAGCAGGAATATCAGAATTGGTCGCCACCACGGCGTGGTCCATACTATCCTCTTGAGCAACCCGTGCCGCACCTGAATCAGACCTTCCATCAGGCCGATATAATATGGGGATCAGAGGAAGAAGAAGCCTTGGCAGCATTGAGGAATTTGTTCTTGGAAGACGATTATATGGATTGTTGTGTAATAGTTGAGGAGGAGGAGGGAGAAGGCCTCACTATCCAGACTGTGGAGAGAGGAGCATTCCTCAAGAACTAGATTGTTAGACCATCAAGGGCCCGATGAGTCCCGGGGTGGCGAGGCTGATAGAATTGTTTACTTTTGAAAATGATTTCATCTTTGGCATTTTGTTTTAAATAATATTTTATTTTCAGTGTTCCGTTTCGAAAAACATTATTTGAAATCATTTTGTTTAATGCTTTAGATGTCTTGATGTTTTATTATTACTATTTTCTTTCATATCTTTATCCCTACAACATTATATTTCTTACCATGGTGAACCAACGACTGTGACATGTAATGAAACAATGCAACAGAAGGACAGTGACTCTAAAGAAATAAAAGACGAGGATGTAATACCTGAGGAAATTGTCAGAGAAGTGGAGAAATTTGAGAACAAGCCCAAGTCCAACATGGACGAGAGCAAGATATTCAACTTGGGTGATTCCGAAACCGTCAAGGAAACCGCATAAGCACCCATTTGTCACCGTTAGAGAATGAAGAATACACTCGGTTCCTGAAAGAATATGAGGATATCTTTGCATGGTCATACGACGATATGACAGGGTTGAGCACATCCATAGTGGCTCACAAATTACCTACAAATCTAATGTGTCCTCCAGTGAAGCAAAAACTCAGGAAATTCAAGTTAGACATGAGCCTGAAAATCAAAGAGGAAGTCACTAAGCAGAACAAAGCCAAGGTCCTCAGAGTAGTCGAGTACCCAAATTGGTTGGCCAATATTGTACCATTTCCAAAGAAAGATGGGAAAGTTAGAGTCTGTGTTGATTATCGGGAACTAAACAGAGCAAGTACCAAGGATGATTTGCCGCTACCAAACATACACATTCTGATCGACAATTGTGCCAAGCATGACCTCCAGTCCTTTCTAGATTGCTTCATGGGTTACCATCAGATTTGGATGGACAAAGAAGACACAGAGAAAACAGCTTTCATCACACCATGGGGAGTGTACTGCTACAAAATGATGTCGTTTGGTCTGAAGAATGTTGGGGCAACCTACATGAGGGCTATGACAACGATCTTCCATGATATGATACACAAAGAAATAGAGGTATATGTTGACGACGTCATCATCAAATCCAAGAGAGCTATAGATCACATAGCATATTTGTGGAAATTCTTTGACCGGCTATGGAAGTACAATCTAAAGTTAAATCCCGCAAAGTGTGCATTCGGGGTTCCTGCCGAAAAATTATTGGGATTCATCGTCAGTCGTCGAGGAATAGAGTTGGACCCTTCAAAGGTTAATGCCATCCAGGAATTACCACCACCAAAAAGCAAGAAGGATGTGATTAGTTTCTTGGGACGTCTCAACTACATCACCCGTTTCATAGCACATTCCATAGTAATATGTGAGCCAATTTTCAAAATGCTGAAGAAGGATGCCGCAACTAGTTGGACCGAGGATTGTCCAAAGGATTTTGAAAAAATCAAGGAATACTTGTCCACACCACCAGTCTTAGTCCCGCTAGAGCCTGGTAAAACACTAGTACTCTACATTGCAGTGTTAGATGGAGCCTTTCGTTGTGTTCTGAGACAACATCACGAAACGAGAAGAAACGAGCAGGCCATATACTACTTAAGAAAGAAGTTCACTCCTTATGGAGCACGATACTCTCTGCTGGAACACACTTGTTGTGCTCTAACCTGGATAGCTCAAAAGCTAAGGCACTACTTCTGTGCCTATACTACATATCTCATGTCAAGGATGGATCCCCTAAAGTACATCTTTCAGAAACCCATGCCTACCAGGAACCTGGCCAAGTGGAAAATCTTACTGAGTGAGTCCGACATTATCTACATGACTCAGAAGGCAGTCAAGGGACAAACATTAGCAGATCATCTTGCTGAGAATCCTGTAGGAGGAGAATACGAACCCCTAAAAACGTATTTTACTTACGAGGAGGTATCATTCATAGGAGAAGATATAGTTGAAGCCTATGACGGTTGGAGGATGTTTTTTGACGGAGCAGCAAATTTTAAAAAAGTGAGTATCAGATCCGTCTTGGTATCAGAAACCGGTCAGCATTATCCGGTGTCTGCAAAACTCAGATTCCCATGTACTAACAACATGGCGAAATATGAAGCCTGCATATTAGGGCTCAGACTGGCTGTTGATATGAATATTCAGGAACTGTTGGTAATCGGCAATTCAGACCTGCTGGTATATCAGGTACAAGGAGAATGGGCTACCAAGAATTCCAAAATACTGCCATACCTGCATCATGTACAAGAAATGAAGAAGAGGTTCACAAAGATATAATTTCGGCATGTCCCCAGAATTCAGAATGAATTCGTGGATGCATTAGCCACCTTGTCATCAATGATACAACATCTAGAAAACAATTTCATCGATCTCATTCCGGGGAGGATCCATAATCAGTCGGCATACTGTGCTAATGTTGAAGAAGAAACAGACAAAAATCCATGGTTCCACGACATCAAAGAGTACTTGGCAAAAGGAGAATACCCGAAACATGCAAACCATACTCAGAAATGCACCATTCGGAGATTGTCCAATCACTTCTTCCAAAGCGGAGGAACCCTGTACATGAAAACTCCTGATATGGGACTGTTAAGGTGTGTTGACGCAAATGAGGCTTCCAAATTGCTTGAGGAAATACATGCCGGAACCTGCGGCCCACATATGAATGGCTTTATCTTGTCCAAGAAGATACTTGGGGCCGGATACTTTTGGATAATCGTGGAAACAGTGTGCACACGGTATGTTTATAAATGCTACCAATGCTAGATACATGCAGACATGATATGAGCGTCGCCAAATGAGCTTAATGCAACAAGCTCACCTTGGCCTTTCGACGCTTGGGAAATAGATGCCATCGACCCATTTGGGCCCACCGCTTCAAACGGGCACCAGTTCATTAGTGGCCATCAACTACTTTACCAAATGGGTTGAAGCTGCATCTTACAAAGCAGTAACCAAGAAAGTCGTTGCAGATTTTGTTAGATTCCGGATTGTTTGTCGATTTGGGGTTCCAGAGTCCATTATCACTGACAATGCCGCCAATCTCAACAGTGATCTGATGAAATCCATGTGTGAAACTTTCAAAATCAAGCACAATAATTCCACAGCATACAGGCCTCAAATGAATGGAGCCATAGAGGCCGCTAACAAAAACATCAAGAAGATAATCACTGACAATGCTGCTAATCTGAACAGTGATCTGATAAAATCCATGTGTGAAACTTTCAAAATCAAGCACAAGAATTCAACAACATACAGGCCTCAAATGAATGGAGTCGTGGAGGCCGCCAACAAAAACATCAAGAAGATACTAAGGAAAATGGTAGAGAATCACAAGAAATGGCACGAGAAATTACCATTCATGTTACTGGGATACCGTACCACAATCCGCACATCAACCGGGGCAACTCCCTATCTGCTGATTTATGGTACCGAAGTTTTCATTTCCGCCGAGGTAGAAATTCCTTCTTTAAGAATCATACAAGAAGCCGAACTCAGCGCAGAATGGATAAGGAACCGCTATGAGAAATTAGCCCTCATAGACGGCAAGAGAATGAATGAAATGTGTCACGGCCAGCTCTATCAGAATAGAATGTCCAGGGTTTTCAATAAAAGGGTCAGACCAAGACAGTTCGTGCCAAGGCAGCTGGTAGTGAAATGGATCTTTCCACATCAAGATGAGGCCGAAGGGAAATTCTCTCCCAACTCGAAAGGTCTTACATGGTTCACAGAGCACTGACAGGAAGAGAACTCATACTCGTAGAGATGGACGGAGAAATCTGGCCAAAGCCTATCAATTCAGATGCAGTCAAAGAATACTATGTGTAAACTATTTATGCTTCTTCATATGATGTAAATTGAACTATGCTCGACCTAATTCCCGACTAAGAGAGGATATGTAGGCAGCCGTGTGGGTTTCACAATTCAATGAAATTTCTATTTTTCCCATAATCAGAAACTGAGGCAGAATGTTGAGGACCCTCAAAATTCTGAAGCAAGTTCAGCCAACCGCAACATATGGAGCAGTCAGAAAGGTCGTCTAGTTAACTGGGGCAGAATTTTGAGGAGGACCCTCAAAATTCTACAGCATCGGAAGTCATAATGTCTCTAATAATGTCACAATTACTAGTTCATCCAACTAACTTCTAAACTACATACAGCTATGTCTTTGAAAATTATACACGCATGCTTTTGAAAAAGAAACTTTGCTTTAGCCAAATGCTACCTTAATGGCTTGAACGGGATCTTCATATAGAGAAGAGCAAATCGAGCAAGCAAAGGCACGAACCAACCTCCCCACAAAACTCACAAATTATTCTTTGGATGCAGGAATAGTAAGTATCATCGCGACAACACAATTGCTATGCACAAAACACATTGTCAGCTTAGAAAACTTCACTCTTACTCTTACATCTGCATGAGACTAAGATCTGTCTCAATTCCTGCATGAGGTTAAGCCCTGCCTCCCTATTTGCATGAGGCTAAGTCACGCCTCCCTATTTGCATAAGGCTAAGCACTGCCTTCTCTCTGCATGAGATTAAGCACTGTCTCAAATCTTGCATGAGACTAAGCTCTATCTCAATCCCTGCATGAGGCTAAGCCATGCCTCCCTATTTGCATAAGGCTAAGCACTGCCTTCTCTTTGCATGAGACTAAGCCCTGTCTCAAATCACTTGCATGAGGCTAAGCCCTGCCTTCTCTCTGCATGAGATTAAGCACGGTCTCAAATCTTGCATGAGACTAAGCCCTGTCTCAAATCACTTGCATGAGGCTAAGTCACGCCTCCCTATTTGCATAAGGCTAAGCACTGCCTTCTCTTTGCATGGGACTAAGCAATTTCTTGAACTTTGCATGAGGTTAAGCCCTGCCTCCCTATTTGAATAAGGCTAAGCACTTCCTTCTCTTTGCATGAGACTAAGCCCTGTCTCAAATCACTTGCATGAGGCTAAGCCCTGCCTCCCTATTTGAATAAGGCTAAGCACTTCCTTCTCTTTGCATGAGACTAAGCCCTGTCTCAAATCACTTGCATGAGGCTAAGCCCTGCCTCCCTATTTGCATAACGCTAAGCACTGCCTTTACTGTACATGGGACTAAGCACTGTTACGAACCTTGCATGAGGCTAAACCCTACCTCCCTATTTGTATAAGGCTAAGCACTGCCTTCTCTTTGCATGAGACTAAGCTCTGTCTCAATCCTGCAAGAGGCTAGGACCCGCCTCTCCACTTGCATAAGGCTAAGAACTGCCTTCTCTTTGCATGGGACTAAGCACTGTCCTGAACTTTGCATAAGGCTAAGCCCTGCCTCTCCACTTGTATAAGGCTAAGAATTGTCTTACCTCTGCATGGGACTAAGCACTGTCTTGAATCTCGCACGAGACTAAGCACTGTCTCATTTGCATCGGGCTAAGCTCTGCCCTTAACTTCTCACAAGACTAAGCTCTGTCTTGTTTTATCTAGCATCATGTCTCTGCACCTCATAGGCTGAATATAGCCAACTTGTCCGAAGTCGTCATAGTCTGAAGGCACCATCCTCAAAGCCGGATGACATCATGTCATGGCCTGAGGATCTCTCAAACTTGCACATGATTATTCAAAGGTGTCATGGTTTGAAGGCACCATTTTCATTGCCTGAGAACATCATTTCATGGCCTGCAAATACCTTACCGCACAATTCATGGCCCGGGACGTCATGGTCTAAGGACGTCATCCTCACCCATCCAAAGACAGTTTTCATGGTCTAAAGGAATTTGCATCATGTCTAAATTTACGCAAATTTATACGTTATGCTTGCAGTACATCTTTTGATTTGCAGGTGACTAGGTGAGTAATTGTTATCCCAACAGTAGCAATCCCGCTTCAGTTCCTTCAAATTAATTCAAACCTGACCGCTCATTATAAGCGTTTCACCTATTCGAAACCTTATGTTCGTCCTTGTGACAACCCCATCTATTCATCCCACAGGTGGATCCAGAACTACACACGACCTGATTCCTATAAAACCAGGGATATGTAGGCAGCTCGGGGACCAGAGTGTGACCTATATCTCTCAAATCACTCTATTCAGTCAAAATTGGCCGACACATCTTTACCCGACAACTCTTTCATCCTTCCCGGGTAAAGAGGGACAACTGTTGATACCCAATTTTTCTCATATATACTTCAAAAATACGTATATACCTTCAAAATAGTGCATGAGCATTAACTAGTATTTTTCCATAATTTTCTGTAATTTTAAAGGATATTTAATTAATTTATTCCAGCATTTTATTATCTAAATAATTACTAATTGCGTCACAAATGATTTTATAATAATTCTATTACTTAATTTTTATCATTTTTATTTATATTAAGCTTTAATCATTTTATGCATAATTATATTTACATCTTTAGGCTATAATTGCAATAACTTTGCAATAATAGCTCATGCATGCATAATTACTTTATTTACACGGAAAATGAATTTTTATAATATTGAGTAATTATCTTAAATCATTTTTCATATACAAATAATATTTTTTATTATTATTAATTATTTTTATAAATTATTTTATTAGTTCAATTGGGTATTTAAAACATAACCCCTTTCTAATTAGTTTTCGGACCTACCGAACCCAATACCCTAACTAGCCCAATTACCCAATACCCACTACACCAGCCCGACTTAACCCATATTCATACCCATACCCGTCCAAATTAGACCCGCCCGCCTAAACTCTAATCCTGGTCATTGATCTCAGAAGATCAACGACCCTTGATCACTCACCCCTTTTTAATTAACCAAACACCCCTAAACCCTAAATCAATTCCCCCACCCGCAGTGCTCTAATCCTCTCCTATAATCAACCCTCACCAACCCTAGCCCACCGTCACTATTTCTCCTACCAGAAATGGAATCATTCTCCGATTCCTTGCATTATCTGGCCTTACCTCCTTACTTACTACCCGTCTTTGATGTTACTTGACTTATTTGCCTCAAAAGGAAAGTGTATCTCAAGAGACTCGAACTAGATCTGATCCAAAATCTCTTATATTTCTATTATTCTCGTCTATGTTCATCCCAATACCTGTGAGTATGAATATTTTTCGTATCTTCCAATTAGGGTTTTGGATCTCTGGTTCAGATAAGATTTTTGGTTCATTCTAGCTATTTTTGGTTGAATCTTTTACTTACCCTAAAACTAGGGTCTAGATATGAAACAAAAAAAAAAAAATTTGGCATTTTTTCTTTAGTATTTCAGTATCCATATCTCTATGTTTTATAGTTTCTAACTGATTTTATTTACCCTAAAATTAGGGTTTTTGATTTTCAAAAACGAACCAAATCATTTGTTTGATCTTTGTGTATCTATTATTTCTGACTGATTTTACTTACCCTAATTGTTTCCGTCTATATCTCTTTATATTTCTTTCTATTTTATTTATATTAAAATTTAGGGTTTTTCGATATTTAATTATTTTCCTTTAATGTTTCTGTTTATATGTCTATGTGATTCTTGGCCTTAATTATGGACCAATTTCTTATTTCCACTAAAAAGACTTTGAAATCTTTACTAAGGTTCCAGTATTTCCTTTTGTGTAGTACTGGTACTTCCTTATTTGGTTCGATTTACCTATTCTCATTATGTAACGCCCCGTACATTCGGATTAGGTATGGATATGTTAAATGGGTATTAATTTGGTATATTAGACATATAAATTCCTATCGAGATGAGTATGAGTGAAAAAAATTGTTTCAAAATCAAGATGGAAAGTGAGGTGCATAAGATTCGACAAAATCGACCAAGTTTACAAAAGGTCCGTATTCCAGAAAAGATTGGTGAAAATGTGTAAGGAATTTGGGAAAATCAAAAACATCAAAGTTGTACGCCTTTCAAATAGATTTCCAACTATATATAATGGAGCCCGAACGGATCTCTGTGCAAAATATTATGTGCGTTTTATAGAATAGTGTGCAATAATCGCACCCCGGACCGCGACCGCGGTTATGCGGAAGTATCCCTGCCATTTACTGCAGTCGGCACCGTGGTAAGGCCTACAGGTATGCGGGGGAAGTATTGGGGAGTCATTTTTAAAGCCCTATTTCGTTCCCCACAGCCCCAAAACATAAAAACTTGCTCTAGAAAGGGGAGCTCTCAAAAACCTAACTCCTTAAAGGTCCCTCCACCATCCAAGATAAGATCTAATGGTGGTTCTAAGTTTATTTAAATTCCTCAACACCTTATTAACATGGTTAAGNAACATGGTTAAACCCTACATATCATTAGATATTCGATTGGGATATCATTGTTGAGAGAAGGAACCCTAGAACTCGAATTCACGGGGATTGAACTTCAAAAAGGCAATGTCTTCACCCTCTAATTGATTCTAACATTGGATAATGATTATAGACTCTAGTTCATGAGTTATGTGTTGGTGGGTTTGATAGAAAATCATGAACGGTTATAGGTTAAGGGTGTTGCTTACCTTATGGGTGATTCCATTTGAGACTTTCGAATTTATCTAGGAGCAAGAGAATGGGTTATTGGGTGTAGAAACACCATTAATAAGGGATATGAAGCTTTATGCCACCAAGTATTTGATAAAATGCCTAAGTGACCAAAACATGACTATTGTTGCTAATTTGGAATCACTTTGATTTGTATTGATATATATTAAAGTTGAAAGGGTTGGCGAATGTTGTATTATGATCAAGAGCAGGAACTTAAGGTATGTGAGGCTAACTCTCTATGTTTGGGAATTTTAATGATCCTCCCCATACTATGTTTCTTTTACCACGTTACCAATTGCTTCAGAAATATAGTTAAGCCTAGTTCCTTGAATAGTTGCAGAACTTCTATTCTCTAGCTTCGTAACTCGTTCATGACTTTCATTTTGAACTTTGTGAAATCAGTGCGTAAACAATATAGAATTAGGTTTGATGCCCATGAGTCTCAGTCTAGATTACTCAGCATGTCATAAACAGTTGAAGTTTCAATTTTCATAATCAGTTCATGAATACATGTCTCAGTCTAGCTCTATTCAACATTCAAGTATCATGTAACTCAGTATGGTTCAGTATTTTAGCATCATGTATTTCAGTATGATTCTCAGTTCCTGAATGTTGAACACCTGTATTTGGGCCTGTGGCCGTAGTTTATATGATTTATGCATGTTTGGGCCTGAGGCCGTAGTTTATGCTTTATGCATTTTTGGGCCTGAGACCATAGTTATGTATACGTATACTTGGGCCTAAGGCCATAGCTTCTGCACATATATATTAGGCCCGAAGCCGTAGCTTATTCAGATAAACAGGTTGTTCATCATTCAGAAGAGGGACTATTTATATCCTTACTTCATTTCAGTTTAATTATTAGTTATTATTTTAGTTATCAGTTATCATTAGAGTATTCAGTTATCAGTTATCAGTTATCATTTTAGTTTCAGTTTCAGTAGTTATCATTTCAGTTATCAATTATCAATTCTCAGTCATCAACTTAGTTTGAGTTTCAGTATTTATAATTCTTTCTTTCAGTTGCTTTACATACCAGTGCAATTCAAATGTATTGACATCCCTTTTTTCCCAGGCCCGCATCTCACGATGCAGGTAATGATTTACAGGTTGACGATTCAGAGCGCTAAGATTCTCATACCAGCTATTTGGTGATCCCCAGTTCTTTCGGGGCACTATAATTACCTTACAGTCTTCGGTATTTTTAGACAGTCAGTGTATTCAGTACTTCATTAGAGGCTTCATAGACTAGAGTAACAGTTAGACAGAGTCACATGCATTTAAGGTTAAGCAATGTTGCTACATATATGTTTCATACTTATATTAGTGTTTCCGCATTTGATTTACATCGTTCAGACTTTTAGTATATCAGCATGTGTAGTTTATCTTCTGCATTCAATATGTTATGATATCACATGTTAATTCAGCCAGCCAATTGGTTCGCTCGGTCACATGTAGTCAGGCACCGAGTTCCGTGTTACGTCCAGGCCCAGGTTTAGGGCATGACAAAGCTTATCAGACCACTAGGTTCAAGAGTCCTAGGGAGTCTATGAAGTCATGTCTGGTGGAGTTTCCTTTATATGTGTGTGCCGACCACTCATATAAATGGTTAACTACCAAGATATCCAGGATTGTCTCACTTCTTTCTACTCTAGATTGTTCAATGAAGCTTAGAGCAACAGTTAACCTTCTGTTCCTATCAAATTCCATACGTATTTAAGGCCTAAGCGACGAGCAAGAAAAACCCAAGCTTCTAGAGATGATGATTTCCCATTGGGGTGTAATTAAGGAGTATAGGTTCGTAACAAATGAGACATGAGATGATGTTAAAAGTGAGATGCAATGGATAGTAGTACATACTAGGGCATAACCTTATCAGAAAGTACAAAAGTAGTTATCATGTTCTATGGTTATCACTTTACCTCAATTCCCAGTTATACAATCTTTCAGTTAGTAAGTTTATGGTTATTCAGTAAGCCAGTTATTTGTTATTCAGTTACCAGATCTCCAAATTTTAGTGTATCAAAATTTTTGAAGAATTGTGAGTATACAATGATGCATATGGATGCTCAAAGAAAATGTAAGTAACAGTGATTATAGCAAAATCTCGCATGTTTTAGGGATTAAGACCCAAGACTCACCGGATGGTGCATGAAGTGATTTATCAGATGTGTATGGCAGTGTATCTGTATGTCAGACCCCACGGTGTATCAGGTTAAGAATTCAATCACAACGGGCATAGAATTGATCACTATAGTTTTGGACAGCAAAGAGCCTAAGGGAAATATAGCTAAGAATAATATGATGTACAAAATGAGAACCAAGAGCAAGCAACATTGAATTTAGGGAATGATTTTAAGTTGTTTAGATTTATACAAATCAGAACTAGAAGTACCATGTTAGTAAGTTACTATAAGAAGTGGCTATCATTGTGAGATAAAAGATATGCCATTTCCCTTTCAAATGACGTGACTGTGTGTTTAGGTTGGAGGTTTATAGTCTGAAGTGATTTAGAAGTGTATAGAAAGTTTGGGGTTAGATATTCCAATATCGTTCAAGAGAGATGAACTTTATCTAAGTGTGATCCATGTACATAGTTCAAAAAAAGGGGTAGATAAGTATGCGGCCGTAGAAAAGGATTGGATGGTGAGGGGAGTTAGAAGTAGCCTTATGCTTCACTTTAGTTATTCAAAGCAGACATGAACACATGATGCTAGCAGGTAGTAAGTAAAATAATAGTTAGCATGTTTGAGTAGATACAGTGAATTAGCACTTTCAGTAGAGCTAGTAGAGGTGCAATTTGATTTACTTGGTAAAGTTAACGATAGTGAGTGGGTAAAAGTTTGAAATACCGAACGCATGTTAGAACCCGAAAAATTTAAGTTAAACCCGAAGTACACTGGCAGTGGGAAAAAATAATCAGGTAGTAGTGAGAGAGCAAGCTATAGAAGAATAGCCTTTAGGAATTATCAAAATGTGGTTTCTCCAAGACTGACAGTGTGAGCAGAGTTAAATTATTAAGATTGTGTATGATAGTTGTGAATACATTAGCTTTCCGTTATGTGAATAATTTAGTTTTTCCTAACTTTGAAGTAAGTTGGAAGAGTAGTCATAATTGACGTAGAGTGCAAAGAATTGCAGAAATAAGGAATGTTATTTGGATCCCAATAAAAAGAGAAGGATCCGCAAGTATAAGACCCTTAGTCTAAGAGATGATGTGAAAACCATCAGTAAGTCCAGATGAAACTCGAATAGTTAGCATTGGATATGAAAAAGAAAATCAGTTTGGTAAGGAGGGAAAATTGTATAATTACCATAAGGATTATGTTTAGCATGTGTAAGAAACACAAAGTGAGTAGAATGATCACTGAGCTTAGTTATTGATGATAAACTGATCACAGAAAAGCTATATAATCATGCCTATTTATGTGTTATGAGGGTAGTGCCACTACACGGGGCTAAAATTTAGAGTAAATGTCAAAGACTTAGTTCACAATAGTACTATAAGTGTTTTCAGGAAGTTATTAAGAAGATAAAGTGTGGGAAGTATAACTCATGATTGAGGTAGATAAGAGAACTCTGGTGAAAGAAGTTCACCAGCCAAGATAGGAGTTCGACTTCAGACTCCGAAGATGACGGAATTGTTGTCTAGAATAGGAATTGTTACCCCTTAGTAGTTGAAGGGAAGGAGAAACAATTTGATGATCCCTATGTGTTGCAGTTGAAATAGGAGATTCACAAGTATAAGACGATGGCTTTTGAATAAGGGGGAGATGATGGTACTTTGAGGTACCAAGACAAATTGTGTGTTCCAGACATAGATAGACTTAAAAAGGGAGTTAGAAGCCCATAATTCCAGGTATTCTTTCCATCCAGGTTCCCCAAATATGCATCATGACCAAGGAGATTTATTGGTTGAATGACATGAAAAACAACGTTGCAGATTTTATGGCCAAATGTCTGAATTATCAGTAAATGAAAGTCGAGCAGCAGAAATCCCAGTGTTTTACCACAGAATACACATATTTTGAGTAGAGATGGTAAATATGGAATTTATAACAAGATTATCTTGCTCAATTTGGAAGCATGATTTGATTGAGTGATTGTAAATCGATTTACCAAGTCAACACACTTCTTACCAGTAAAAACAACATATTTAATATAGGATTTTGCCAAGTGGTATATCTAAGAAATCGTCTGATTGCATAGGACTCCGTTATCCATCATTTCGGACTATGGTTCTCAGTTTAAGATGAACTTTTAGAAGTCCTTTCAGAACGATTAGGCACAAGTTTTCCATCCTCAGAATTATGGGCAAGCAGAGCACGTTATTCAAACACTTGAAGATATCCTTGATTGTAAAGGTAATTGGGATGATCACATACCTCTCATTGGCCTTGCTAATAATAACACCTACCATTATAGTACCAAGATTGTAATGACCCGACCGGTCGGTTTGAGCTCTAGCGCGTCGTTCAGCGGTTTGAGGTCGTGAGCAGCTTCATTTCAGGTGTTATGACCTGTAGGTGTGGTCAAAATTGAATTTTGGGAATTTTAGAATTCGGTTGGAAAGAAGATCCGCATTTCAGAAGCCTTAAGTTGGAGAAATGGACTAAGATTGAAATTTTGAATAAAAGACCTCCGAATCAGGATTTGAAGGTTCTAGCAGGTTCGTATGATGATTTCGGACTTGGGTGTATGTCCGGATCGGGGTCTGGATAACCCAGGAGCGTTTCGGCGTAGATTATGGAAGTTACCATTTTAGAAGAATTTCATAGATTTGGGTTTGAAGTGCATTTCAGTGTTGTTGATGTCTGTTTGGGATTCCGAGTCTGGGAATAGGTTCGTATGGTGATTCTGGAGTTGGGAGCGTGATCGGATGTGAATTTGGATGTTCGTAGGTCATTTTGAAGTCATTTGGCTAAAGATATAAATTTGAAGGTTTTTGAGAAATCCGACCAGGAGTGGAAGTTTTGATATCAAGGCCGAAATGTGATTCCAGAAGTTGGAGCAGGTCCGTAATGGTGAATATGACTTGTGTGCAAAATTTGAGGTCAATCGGGCGTGATTTGATAGGTTTCGGCATCAGATACAGAAGTTGGAAATTTCTAAGTTCATAAAGTTGGGATTTGAGTGCGATTTGTGGTTTTGATGTTGTTTGATGCGATTTGAGGCCTCGAGCAAGTCCGCATTATGTTTGGAACACGATGGTATAATTGGACGGGGTCCCGGTGGCCTCGAGTGGATTCTGGGTGATTTACAGATCAAGTTGAGAGTTTGAAGAGGCTGGTTTTGCTGTCATCTGGTGTGATCCGCACCTACAAGATTTGGCCGTAGGTGCGATTTTGGGCTGGACCCAAGGAGGCCGCTGGTGCGGATGTTTTGGGTGCACCTGCGGAAGCGCAAGTGCGATTAAGGGGTCGCAGGTGCGGAATTTGGCCTGGGCAGATTGTTTTAAGCGAGAACTGGGTCATTTCTTCATCTATTTGCATATTCCATGGGCGATTTGGAGGAGCATCAAGGAGAGGATTTCGTCAAGGATCACAAGGTAAGTAATTTCTTCACTATAACGACCCGATCGGTCGTTTTGAGCTCTAGCGCATCCTTCAGCGGTTTGAAGTAATGAGCAGCTTCGTTTTAGGTATTATGACCCGTGGGCGTGGTTGGAATTGAATTCCAAGAAGTTTAGAATTGATTTGGAAAGAAAATTCTCATTTCAGAAGCCTTAAGTTGGAGAAATCAACTAAGATTGGAATTTTGAGTAAACAACCTCTGAATCAGGATTTGAAGGTTCCAGCAGGTTCGTATGATGATTTCGGACTTGGATGTATGTCCGTCTCGGGGATTGGATAACCTGGGAGCGCTTCGGCGTATATTGTGGAAGTTAGCATTTTAGAAAGATTTCATGAATTTGGGATTGAAGAGCATATCAGTGAGGGTGATGTCCGTTTGGGATTCCGATTCTGGGAATAGCTCCGTATGGTGATTCTGGAATTGGGAGCGCGATCGGAGGTGAATTTGGATGTCCGTAGGTAATTTTGGGGTAATTTGGCTAAAGATAGAAATTTGAAGGTTTTTAAGAAATCCGACCGAAAGTGGAAGTTTTGATATCGAGGTCAGAATACGATTCTGAAAGTTGGAGCAGGTCTGTAATGTTGAATATGACTTGTGTGCAAAATTTGAGGTCAATCGGGTGTGATTTGATAGGTTTCGGCGTCGGATGTAGAAGTTTGAAATTCTAAGTTCTTAAAGAATTGGATTTGAGTGCGATTCATGATTTTGGCATTGTTTTATGTGATTTGAGGGCTCGAGCAAGTCCGTGTCATGTTTTTGGACAGGTTGGTGTGATTGGACGGAGTCTCGGGGGCCCCGTGTAGATTCCGGGTGATTGACGCATCAATATTTGAATTTGGAGAAGGCTGAAGGTTGCTGTCATCTGGTGTAATCGCACCTGCGAGACTTTGACCACACATCCGGATCCGAAGGTGCGAGATTGGAGCTGGAGCAGAAGAGGCCGCAAGTGCGGAAGATTGGTTGCACCTGCGGAATCACAGGTGCGAAGAGGGGATCGTAGGAGCGGGAATTTGCTGGGTCAAGTTAGAGCCGCACTTGCGATGGAATTTCCGCAGGTGCAGAGCCGCAAGAGCAGCCATTGGATCGCAAGTGCGAAAGAGGCCTGTGCAGAATGTTTTAAAGACGGGTTTATGTCATTTCTCACCCATTTTTCATTGTCATGGGCGATTTTTGAGAGCATTTCAAGGGGGATTTTCACCAAGCATCAAGAGGTAGGTGATTCCTTCTCATTTCCAAGTTAAATACAAGATCATTACATAAATTTGATATGGGAAGTTGTGGGAAAAGTTGGGGTTTTCGAAGAAAAACCTAGAAAAGATAAATTTGGAATTTAACCACGAATTTGAGTATGGAATGTAGAGTAAATTGCATGATTGAAATAGTAGGGCTATGGGTAGAATGTATCCTTGAGAATTTCGAATTTCCGGGCGCATGGGACTGAGGGCATTTTGTTCATTTTTCCGAGCGGGGTTGGGAAAGTATATAATCTGAATTTGTTGTGAGTATTAGGATGAATTTTCATTGCTTTGTCGTTATGTGGTAGTTTCGGAGCATTGTGCGTCCGTTGGAGTCATCGGAAGGGCTTGAAAGATGGTATTGGAATTTCGGAGCGAGGTAAGTCTCCTTTATAACTTTGTGAGGGGGAATCGTCCCCCTAGTTGAATTAATTAAATACATGCTATTATCTTCGGGGGCTACGTACGCACGAGGTGACGGGAGTCCGTGCGTAGCTACTATTATGTCATGTCCGGGTAGTCTAGGACCCACTAGCATGCCTTACGTGTTATACCTGTAATCCTTCCAGTAACATTAAACTGCTAATATAATAAAAGACGTAATTGAAAATCTAAAAGAAAACTAGAGATCATCTTGTTAATCTTCTAAAGAGAGAATTTATCTCTCTATGGATATTTGTGTACCTGGACTAGGTTGTATCGTGGAATGTCATTAAACTCGACAAACGAGTTTCAAAAACAAATGATTTCAAAACCTATATTTCATGTTTCTTTTAATAAGGATTTTACCACTTTCCTGAGAAAACTATTTTCTTGATAAAATACGGATTTAATGTGTGGAAATGTGTCAGCACTCGAATGGCAGGTATGATTTGCGATCGAGGGAAGTTTTATGGTAATGTGGTATAAATGTGTCGGCACCCGAGTCGCAGGTATGATTCGCGAGCGGGGGAAGATTTATAATATTCAATATAAGTGTGTCAGAATTCAAATCGCAGGTATCATTCGCGATCGAGGGAAACTTTATGGTAATTTGGTATAAATGTGTCAGCACTCGAGTCGCAGGTATGATTCGCGAGCGGGGAAAGATTTATAATATTCAATATAAGTGTGTCAGAATTCAAATCGCAGGTATCATTCGCGATCGAGGGAAACTTTATGGTAATTTGGTATAAATGTGTCAGCACCCGAGTCGCAGGTATGATTCGCGAGCGGGGGAAGCTTTACGCCTGTTCAGTGATTATATACTCCTTCGACTCCGGCAGGTTGTCTTATCCTTGTGTGCGCATGACTATTTGGTACGGTTTTATTGATATTGGCGTGACATGTATTTGGTAAAAAGAAAAGTGTACTTTGTTGTTTATTCTCGGTAGTTACTTAGATTTCTGTACTTGATACGCATTCGCTGCTCACTGTATTACATGTCTACTGTATTTCACCATATTCTATCATATATTATATTGTTGGACCCTAGTGAGTGTCTAATTCGACCTCTCGTCACTACCTCTCTGAGGTTAGGCGGGCGAATTACTGAGTACAAGTTATTTTGTATTCATGCTACACTTGCTGTGCATTTTTATTGTACAGGTACTTCCATAGCGATTGGAGGATTCGGAGACTTAGGCGAGCTGCATCATTCGAAGGCGATCCGCAGAGTCTCCCTCGCACTATGTTTACTTTCAATTTATATTCCCATGTCCAATTTGTATTCCGGACAGGCTTTGTGATGGTTGTATAAATTCTTAGAAATTGTTCATGTACTTGTGACACCTAGTTCTGGGATATGTATTGGGATATAATTGCTTAAGTGAAATATTTAAACCATTGTTTTAATTAACAGACTTTTATTTTGTTATTATGTAATGAAGTTAAAGAAAGTGTTTTCATAAATGTTTTAAAACGGAAAGTTATTTCGATTAATTAATGGTTTGGCTTGCCTAACCTTGATATTTGGCGCCATCACGACCTTAGGGATTTTGGGTCGTGACAACATGGTATCAGAGCGCTAGGTTCCCGTAGGTCTCACGAGTCATGAGCAAGTCTAGTAGAGTCTTGCGAATTGGTACGGAGACGTCGATAATTATCTTCGAGAGGCTACAGGGCTGTTAGGAGTACTTCCCTTCTTTATTCTTCATCGTGCGAGTTGATTCCTTTGAGGCTTATGCCTATGTTCATTCTTACTCAATCTTACGCATCGCGAAACGCTTGCTATGGATCAGAGGCTGATGTTATGGCCCTGCAGAGGAATAATATGTTGTTTTAGCTCAGTAGCTGTGTTTCTGGGAGCCTTAAGGCTGGGTATTTAGGGAGTGATAGCAAGAGGAATTGGACGGATTGGTGGAGCAATATCGTGTTATCAAAAGAGAAAGGATCTCAGCAGGGTCTAGAGTGGTGCAAGGAGTGGCTTTCGTTTAAGTGGGGGAGTCCCACCATCTGCAATTGGGTTGTAGGGTTGTCTCTGCATAGGGTCGCGGATTGTCGGCGTGTTGGAAAGTTAGTTCAGCTAAGAAAAGGAGTAAATGGTGATTGTGCGTGGGATTTGATGTATATGTGGCCCTATCGTGCCAGGGTCAGGCTTTGGAAGATTCAGAATTTATGCTTAAGGCATGGGCGAGTTGTAAGGATAGTGACTTAGTCACGTGTTTCATTGAAAAATGTGTTCCTGTGCTAGGAGATTGGAGTTGATTGTATTCAGGGCCAGTCAAAGTGGATGATTCTCAATGGCGGTCCTAGTGAGTTAAAAAGTTAATAATGCGGCATTTAAGGATTTTAGGCAGCAGTATGATCGAGAATCGAGCTTTTGCAAGAGTAATCTCTGAGAAAAAGGAGGATGGTTGGAATGTTCTATGATATGTTTCAGCATGCAGGATAATATTGGAGGAGTGAAAGAAATAGACACCGGATTGAAGAAAAGATTATCAGAAGGGTATGAGACGGGTTGCGGCATTTAGGCAGCATACTCTCGTGAATCAAGGTCACTCGGGATGAGTGACGGTTGAGTTTTCTATTGGTTGAAAGAAGCTGCTATTATTCCTGAGGCAATTGAAAATGACTTTAAAAAAAAGATAGATTGAGTAGCCATGGTTGAAATGGCACATTTGCGGCAGTGATCGGTTCCATTGATGTGAATTAGTTATGCATGTAGTTTGTGCCGGTGTGTGCGGGGCTTGTCGGCCATCGTAATGAATCTCATGTGGGAGCATCTGAGTGCTATGGCATCTCAGGTGTAGGTGGACCCCGGAAGGGTTATGGTGGTATAGACTACTACCTAAGGATTTGCATGATTGGGTGATAATGGGAATTCACTTGTGTGTTGAGGTGGTACTCTTGAATTGAGTCAAGTAAAAAGTTTCTATATGACGAAGTGTTCACCCTTTTGGTGGTTCGTAAGTTATGATAGAATTCTTGTGCTACCTCATGTTGGTACGTTAGGTGCGGGAAGCAGTATATAACTAGGAGTAATAATCGAGATTGAGGTCCGAAGTTTATAAGTATTTCATGAGCTCGGAAGATCAAGACAAAGTGATTTGGAAGTTTAGAGTAAGCTGGTGTTATCTTCAGTGCCACCTGAGATTGAAATTCGGTGAAAGAGGCTTTGTACCCTGGTCATGGGTTCTTGATGTGTTTTGCGGCCTTAGTGTGGTTAGTGTTATGGATGGGCAGACTTGTTGCCTTGTGTGGAAGGTCGTGGAAGCATGACCGCGAAAAGATTGTATAAAGTGTGACATGTAGTCACTTGATGGATTTCAAATTTGGACTGGGTATAAAGAAGTGCAATATTGCTTAATTGAGAATTTAGGCCGGAGGGCGTTCGGTTCAGTTGATTATGGATTATGCGGTGTTAGTCCGGGTGATGATGGTTGTTCTCGTGTATTATGATAGAAGGTGGGTTAATATGGACCAATGAAAAAGCTATTAGCTTAGTTGGTGCGAGAAAGATGGCTCGATGTTTGTGGATTGATTTAAATATGATTATGGACTCCGTATGAGCCCGTCATGTTCCTTTCAGCAGAGCGCTTCTCATGGAAAGGTATTAGAACAGCGGGTGTTGTTCCGTCTTCATCGAATTCATGTGTTATTGTGATTGTGCCGTGCGAGTTGTGAAACGGCTTGATATTTTCCTATTTGTTGAGGTCCCGCATAGTGGGAATGTTATGTGAGTAGGATAGCTCTTGAGATCTAGAGTGTATATATATCACACCTCAGTTGTGCTTGAGTTATGTAGCCTACGACTCTATTAGTCTCCCCAGGATGGTATTATGCACTTACCGTGCTTGTGATCAATATTCAGTAATTTGTAATAGTGAGCAATTAAACTCCGTATATATTTCCTTATGTGAGTATTATGATGGGATCGGGTGGCACGCCGCTACGGGTATGTTATTTAGACCGGTTTGCACGCCGCAACAGTGTCATGATGAGAAGGGTTAATATGTATTTATTTTATTGTGTTAATTCCCTATTTTCTGGTAAGAATTCATGAGCTGCATAGTTCTGTCCTGAGTCATTTCTTATTATAATGTTCGAGTTATGGTCTATTGGCGCGATGTGGTATCATGTGAGGTTGTTGGCCATATTTAGGGTGATTTGTTGTCTGAGCAGTTCAGGGATTAGTGTGATGAGGTTACGTGAAGTGTATATTAAAGAGCAAATACCATTATTCAGGTTCATAATGAAGTGATGATTCTCGTCAAGATGAGGTATTCAAGGATTTGTTAATTCTGCAGTTGAGTATGAATTTCTGTACATTTCCTCTGGTGTGGTGGTATCGTCAACATTATAGTAGGGTGTATGTATATTTGTTATGAGGTGCATTGGGAGCATCCGATTCGTGGTCCTTGGCTATTAAAGTTCAGGGAGCGTCATTGTGGTCAGATGATGAGTTATGCGGTGCATGGTTCCGATTCAGCAGGGGTATGCAGTTATGATCTGGTATATCGTGTTCTAGTTGATGCAGTGCTTATATATTGAAACTAGGCCTGGCTAGAGAAAATTTCAGGTGTTTGAATGAATTCTGAGCTTATTATATGGATAAAGAAGGAATCTCCATATTTGATCAAGCTATTGTGCTTGACTAGGGTGTGGTAGTACGGGCAGGTGCTCGAAATGTTAAATAGTGATTTCAGATAACTCCAGAGCAGTTCTTAGCACGTTCGAGGATGAACGTCGGTTTAAGTGGGGGAGAATGTAACGACCCGATCGGTCATTTTGAGCTCTAGCGTGTCGTTCAGCGGTTTGAAGTCGTGGGCAGCTTCGTTTCAGGTATTATGACTCGTGGGCATGGTCGGAATTGAATTCCAGGAAGTTTACAATTGATTTGGAAAGAAAATTCTCATTTCAGAAGCCTTAAGTTGGAGAAATCAACTAAGATTGGAATTTTGAGTAAACGACCTCCGAATCAGGATTTGAAGGTTCCGGCAGGTTTGTATGATGATTTCGGACTTGGATGTATGTCCGGCTCGGGTTATGGATAACCCAGGAGCGCTTCGGCGTGTATTGTGGAAATTAGCGTTTTAGAAGGATTTCATGAATTTGGGCTTGAAGTGCATATAAGTGAGGGTGATGTCCGTTTGGTATTCCAAATCTGTGAATAGCTCCGTATGGTGATTCTGGAATTGGGAGCGCGATCGGAGGTGAATTTGGATGTCCGTATGTCATTTTGGGGTCATTTGGCTAAAGATAGAAATTTGAAGGTGCTTGAGAAATCTGACCGGAAGTGGAAGTTTTGATATCGAGGTCGGAATGCGATTCTGCAAGTCGGATCAAGTCCGTAATGTTGAATATGACTTGTGTGCAAAATTTGAGGTCAATCGGGTGTGATTTGATAGGTTTCGGAGTCGGATGTAGAAGTTTGAAATTCTAAGTTCTTAAAGCATTGGATTTGAGTGCGATTCGTGATTTTGGCGTTGTTTGATTTGATTTGAGGGCTCGAGCAAATCCGTGTCATGTTTTGGGACAGGTTGGTGTGATTGGACGGGGCCTCGGGGGCCTTGGGTGGATTCTAGGTGATTGACGGATCAATATTTGAAGTTGGAGAAGGCTGAAGGTTGCTGTCATCTGGTGTAATCGCACCTGCGAGGCTTTGACCGCAGGTGCGGCTATGGGCCGCGCAGATGCGAAATTGGGGTTGGAGCTGAGGAGGCCGCAGGTGCGGAAGATTGGTCGCATCTGCAAAATCGCAGGTGCGAAGAGGGGATCGTAGGAGCAGGAATTTGCTGGGTCAAGTCAGAGCCGCACCTGCGATGGAATTTCCGCAGGTGCGGAGCCGCAGAAGCGGCCATTGGATCACAGGTGCGAAAGAGGCCTGGGCAGAATTTTTTAAAGACGAGTTTATGTCATTTCTCACCCATTTTTCATTGTCATGGACGATTTTTGGAGAGAATTTCAAGGGGGATTTTCACCAAGCATCAAGAGGTAAGTGATTCCTTCTCATTTCCAAGTTAAATACAAGATCATTACATAAATTTGATATGGGAAATTGTGGGGAAAATTGGGGTTTTTGAAGAAAACCCTAGAAAAGGTAAATTTGGAATTTAGCCACGAATTTGAGTATGGAATGTAGAGTAAATTGCATGATTGAACTAGTAGGGCTATGGATGTATCCTCAAGAATTTTGGAGTTTCGGGCACGTGGACCCGAGGGAATTTTGGTAATTTCTCCGAGCGGGGTTGGGAAAGTATATAATCTGAATTTGTTGTGAGTATTAGGATGAATTTTCATTGCTTTGCCGTTATGTGGTAGTTTCATAGCGTTGTGCGTCCGTTGGAGTCATCGGAAGGGCTTGGAAGCCGGTGTTGGAATTTCGTAACAAGGTAAGTCTCCTTTCTAACTTTGTGAGGGGGAATCGTCCCCCTAGATGAGTTAATTCAATACATGCTATTATCTTCGTGGGTTACGTACGCACGAGGTGATGGGATTTCGTGCGTAGCTACTATTATGTCATGTCCGGGTACTCTAGGACCCACTAGCATGCCTTACGTGTTATAGCTGTGATCCTGCCTGTAATATTAAACTGCTAATATAATCGAAGATGTTATTGAAAATCTAAAAGAAAAATAGAGTTCATCTTGTTAATCTTCTAAAAAGAGTATTTATCTCTCTATGGATACTTGTGTACATGGACTAGGTTGTATCGTGGAATGTCATTAAACTCGACAAGTGAGTTTAAAAAAAAAATGATTACAAAACCTATATTTCATGTTTCTTTTAATAAGGATTTTACCACTTTCCTGAGAAAACTATTTTCTTGATAAAATACGGATTTAATGTGTGGAAATGTGTCAGCACTCGAATCGCAGGTATGATTTGCGATCGAGGGAAGCTTTATGGTAATGTGGTATAAATGTGTCGGCACCCGAGTCGCAGGTATGATTCGCGAGCGGGGAATTTATAATATTCAGTATAAGTGAGTCAGCACTCGAATCGCAGCTATTTGCGATCAAGGGAAGCTTTATGGTAATTTGGTATAAATGTATCAGCACCCGAGTCGCAGGTATGATTCGCGAGCGGGGGAAGATTTATAATATTCAGTATACGTGTGTCAGCACTCGAATCGCAGGTATGATTCGTGATCGAGGGAAGCTTTATGGTAATTTGGTATAAATGTGTCAGCACCCGAGTTGCACGTATGATTCGCGAGCGGGGGAAGCTTTACGCCTATTCAGTGATTAAATACTCCTTCGAATCTGGTGTGTTGTCTTATCCTTGTGTGCGCATGACTATTTGGTACGGTTTTATTGATATTTGCCTGACATGTATTTGGGAAAAATGAAAATGTACTTTGTTGTTTATTCTCGGTAATTACCTGGATTTCTGTACTTGATATGTATTCGCTGCTCATTGTCTTACATGTCTACTGTATTTCACAATATTCTTTCATATATTATATTGTCGGACTAGAGTGAGTGTCTAATTCGACCTCTCTTCACTACCTCTCTGAGGTTAGGCGGGCGACTTACTAAGTACACATTGTTTTTGTACTCATGCTACACTTGCTGTGCATTTTTATTGCACAGGTACTTTCATAGCGACTAGATGATTCGTAGACTTAGGCGAGCTGCATCATCTGGAGGCGATCCACAGCTGACGGAGTCTCCCTCGCACTGTGTTTACTTTCAGTTTATATTCCCATGTCCAATTTGTATTCCGGACAGGCTTTGTGATGGTTGTATAAATTCTTAGAAATTGCTCATGTACTTGTGACACCGGGTTTTAGGATATGTATTAGGATATAATTTCTTAAGTGAAATCTTTAAACCATTGTTTTAATTAACAGACTTTTTGGTTATCATGTAATGAAGTGAAAGGAAGTGTTTTCATAAATGTTTTAAAACGGAAAGTTATTTCAATTAATTAATGTTTTGGCTTACCTGACCTTGATGTCCGGCGCCATCATGACCTTAGGGATTTTGTGTCGTCACATTCACGTTTTTGAATTTAATACAATATTATTACATAGATTTGGTAGGGGAAATTGAGGAAAAATTGGAAAATCTTAAAGAAGCCTAGAAAATGGGAATTTGGAGTTTTAGCCACGAATTGAGCATGAATATTTGAGTAAATTGCATATTTGAGTTAGTAAGGCTATGGGTAGAATATATCTTCGAGAAATTTTGGATTTCCGGGCACGTGGGCCCGAGGGCATTTTGGCCATTTCACTAAGCGGGGTTGGGAAATCATATAATTTGGAATTGTTGCCAATATTAGAGTATATTTTCATTGGGTTGTCGTTGTTTGGATAGTTTTGGGGCGTTGTGCGTCCGTTGGATTCATCGGAAGGGCTTGGAGGTCGGTTATGGAATCTCAGAGAGAGGTAAATCTCCTTTCTATCTTTGTGAGGGGGAATTTTCCCCCTAGGTGAATTAGTTCAGTACATGATATTATCTTCGGGGGCAACGTGCGCACGAGGTGACGGGAGTCCGTGCGTAGATACTATCATACCATGTCCGGGTAGCCTGTAATATATAAATTGCTAATATAATCGAAATCGTAATTGAATATCTAAAGAAGACTAGAGTCGATCTTCCTAATCATCTAGAAAGAGAACTGATTTCCTCTGTGAATATTTGTGTACCTGGTAGGGTTGTATTATGGAATATCATTAGACTTGGCAAATGAGTTTCAAAACAAAGATTTAAAAACTATAATTCATGTCCCTTTAAGAAGGATTTTTTATCACTTTCGTGAGAAAAACTGTTTCTTGATAAAAATAAGGATTTATTATGTGGATATGTGTACATATGATCACCTAAGTCGCAGGTATGATTCGCAAGCAGGCTAGCCTTATTATTTGTATGTATAACCGCGCTTCATGATCGATTCGCAAGTGGGGCAGATAGATGCATCTATGGTTCGAGTCGTTCGACCCTTTCGGCAGTACACATTTTATTATTGTTTGTCCGCGCCGTTCGACCCTCGGCATTGCTTGCGTATGATTTTTACTGTGTAGTAGCTATGATTTTTCCTGATTACCGGCCCAAAATATTAAGTTGTCAATTGAAATGACAGAGATTTAAAGTGACGAAGAGATAAAGTGTTAAACGTGAACGGAGTCGAAAATGTTTATTCCTGATTTAAATGAATAGCCTATGATAATCACTCTTAAATATTTTAAATTGACCTTTAGTAAGTGTCTAATTTGACCTCTCATCACTATCTCTATGAGGTTAGGCGGGGGACTTACTTAGTACACGTTGTTTTTGTACTCATGCTACACTTGCTGTGTATTTTATTGCACAGGTACTTTCATAGCAATGTGGAGGATTCAGAGACTTAGGTGAGCTACATCATCCAGAGGCGATCCGCAGCTGATTGAGTCTCCTTCGTACTGTATTTATTTCTTTTTAAATTTCCTTGTCCAGTTGTATTTCGGACAGGCTTTGTAATGATTGTATAAATTCCTAGAAATTGCTCATGTACTTGTGACACCAGGTTCTGGGATATGTGTTGAGGTATAATTATTAAAGTGTAATACTTAAACTATTGTTTTGCTTAACAGATTTCTGTTTGGTTAAAATGTAATAAAGTAAAAGGAAATGTTTTTCATAAATATTTTAAACCAGAAATTATTTGGATTAATTAATTATTGGCTTGCCTGACAATGATGTCTTGCACCATCACGACCTTATGGATTTTGGGTCGTGACAACATAGTATCAGAGCGCCAGGTTCGCATAGGACTTACGAGTCATGAGCAAGTCTAGTAGAGTCTTGCGGATCGGTACAGAGACGTCTGTACTTATCTTCGAGAGGCTACAGGGCTGTTAGAAGTACTTCCCTTCTTGATTCCTCATCGTGCGAGTCGATTCCTTTGAGGCTTATGCCTATGGTTATTCCTACTCAATCTTACGTGTCGCGAAGCGCTTGCTATGAATCAGGAATTTGAGGAGTTCAAATGGTGCTACGGATGTGATTTGAGATGTTTCCATGTGCAATTGGTCGTGGCTGTTGTTATGGCCCTGCAAAGGGTAATATGTTATTCCGCTCAGTAGCTGTGTTTCTGGGAGCCTTAAGGCTATGCTCAGGTGGTGATGATGCTTGCGATTGGTTATCGTGTGATGACGATATGATGATAGAATGCTTGCCCGTATTTTGGGGGTGATGAATGGTTTGAAGGGAGGTCTTCTCAGAGCGTGATTTCGAGATTTCGGTATTCTAGTGCCGACAGAGGAAAGGCATTTGGGTTATGAATGGTCAGGTTGGGGTTGATAAAGTAGTAAGACTTGGTGTCTGCAAGTGAGATGGGATATCAACATTTGACGTGTAGTTGTCGTCATTGATCGAATGGAATGTGTTAAGTTTGGCGGTGCTACGTTTTCTTCGATTGCGTGGGGTCAGAGTATTTAGAAGAAGTATTGAAGAATGCGGTTGGCAGTGATCGTGAGGTGCGGTGGTTCAGTACCGGATAAGTGTTGATAAAAAAGGCATCTAGAGAAAGATGATCTTCGGAGAGTGTGAAGTCGTGGTGGTCTGCTGGTTTGAGAGCTACAGAGAATGATCCTGAAGTGGGGCTAGGCGGTGGTTCCATTTCTAGGAGGCCAGGTGTAAGAAGCGGAAGTCGAGCAGTCGCAAAGTGGGGGAGCGGTAGCATAGCTTGGAATTTGAAGGTATTGTCGCGCATGTAATGGATGTCCATGAGGAGCGGACAGACTAGTAAAGTTGGTAAATGAAGCAGGGCTTAGGATGGGATATTGACGTTGTGAAGGGTGTGCGATATGGCGTCATTGGAAGGTTTCAGTTGGTGATTTCCAAAACTGGGTTATCTTCTGTGAATAGGTTAGGGATGGCAGGGTTGGCAGGTCTCGGTGGGGGGTTCTAGTGGATATTCAGTAGGAGGTGGAGTGTGTGAATGACGCTAGATAGAGTTGGAGTATTTGGGGAGTTCTAGCAAGAGAATTTGGAAGAATTGGACGGATAGGTCAAGAAAGATCGTGTTATCAAAGGAGAAAGGATCTCAGCAGGGTCTAGAGTGGTGCAAGGAGTAGCTTCGGACTAAGTGGGGAGTCCCACCATCTGCAGTTGGGTTGTAGGGTCGTCTTCTCATACGGTCATGGATTTTCGGCATGTTGGCAAGTTATTTCAGCAAAGGGAAAGGAGTAAAATGGTGATAGTGCATGGGATTTGATGAATGTGTGCAAAAGTTGGCCCTGTCGGGCCAAGTTTAGGCCTTGGAAGATTCAGAATTTATGCTTAAGGCATAGGCGAGTTGTAAGGATAGTGACTCAGTGACGTGTTTCATTGAAAAAGGTGGTCCTGTGCTAGGAGAGCCTTGGAGTTGATTGTATTCGGGGCCAGTCTGAGTGGGTGACTCTCAATAGCGGTCCTAGTGAGTTCAACAGTTAAGAATGTGGCATTTAAGGGTTTCAGGCAGCAGTATGATCGAGAATCGAGCTTTTGCAGAGTAATTTCTGAGAAGAAGGAAGGTGGTTGGAATATTCTATGATATGTTTCAGCATGCAAGATAGTATTGGAGGAGTGATAGAGATAACTCCGAATTGTTGGAAGATTATCAGAAGGGTATGAGACGGGTTGCGGGATTTAGGCAGCATACTCTCGTGAATCAAGGCCAGTCGGGATGAGTGAGGGTTGAGTTTGCTATGAGTGGAAGGAAGTTGATATTATTCCTGAGGCAAATTGAAGATGATTAAAAGCAAATAAATTGATTAGCCATGGTTGAAATGGCACGTTTGCAGCAGTGATCAATTCCTTTAATGTGATTTAGGTATGCATGTGGTTTGTGCCGGTGTGTGTTGGGCTTGTCGGCCATCGTAACGGATTTCACGTGGGAGCATTTGACTGCTATGGCATGTCAGGTGTAGGCGGATCCCTAAAGGGTTATGGTGGTATAGACTATTAGTTAAGGATTTGCATGTTTGGTGATTTTGGGAATTCACTCGTGTGTTTAGATGGCACTCTTGAATTGAGTTAAGTAAAAGGTTTCTATATGAGGAAGTGTTCACCCTATTGGTAGTTCAGAAGTTATGATGGAATTCTTGCGCTACCTCATATTGGCAGGTTAGGTGCGGTAAGCAGTATGTAACTGGGAGTAAGAATCGAGATTGCGGTTCGGTGATGATAAGGATGTCATGAGCTCGGCAGGGCAAGAAAAAAGTGATTTGAAAGTTCAGAGTAAGCTGGTGTTATCTTCAGTGTCACCTGAGATTGATATTCGGTGGAAGAGGCTTTGTACCCTGGTTATGGGTTCTTGATTGTCTTACAGCGTAGTATGGCCAGTGGTGGATGTGCAGACTTGTTGCCTTGTGTGGAAGGTCGTGGAAGCATGACCGCGAAAAGATTTTTGTAAAGTGTGACATGTAGTCACTTGAGGGATTGAAGATTTGGACTGAGTATAAAGGAGTGCTATATTGTTTATTTGAGAAGTTATGCCTGAAAGGAGTTCAGTTCATTTTGTTGTGGATTGTGGGGTGTTTTTCCCGGCTATGAGGGTTGTTCTTGCGTATTATGAGAGAAAGTGGGTTAATGTGGACCCAGGTAAAAGCTATCAGCTTAGTTTGGTACGAGCAAGGTGACTCGATGTTTGTGGATGGATTTAAATATGATTATGGGCTCCGTATGAGCCAGGCATGTTCATTTTCGTAGAGCGCTTTTTTATGGAAAGGTATTAGAACAGTGAATGTTGTTCCGTTTTCGTCAAATTCATGTGTTATTATGATTGTGCCGTGTGAGTTGTGAAACGGCTTGATAATTTCTTATGTGTTGGGGTCCCGCGTAGTGGGGATGTTATATGAGCAGGATAGCTCTTGAGATCCAGAGTGTATATATATATCGCACCTCAGTTGTGCTTGAGTTTTGTAAGAATATGGCTTTTTCAGTCTCCCAAGGATGGCATTATGCACTTAGCATGCTTGTGATCGATATTCAGTAATTGGTAATAGTGACCAAATCAGCTCCATATATATATATCTTCTTAAGTAAATTTTATGTGTGGATCGGGTGGCACGTCGCCGCGGGTATGTTATTCGGATCAGGTTGCATGCCGCAACAGTGTGATGTGGAGTGAGGTTCTTATATATTTATTTTTCTTATGTTTTGCTTCTTATTTTCTGACAAAATTTCATATTAGTTGCGTGAGTTGAATAGTCCCTTCCTGAGTCATTTCTTATTTATCATGTTCGAGTTATGGCCTATTGGCGCAATGTGGTATCATGTGAGGCTGGGGTCATGATTGGGGTGATTTGTTGTCTGGGCAGTTCTGTCACGCCCCAAAATCGAGGGACGCGACCGGCACTCAACCGGGTGACCCCAGTCAAGCGAACCTGATTTGCCTTTCTTAGCCAACGCCTTTCCCCGTATTTATAGCACGCATTATTTATATGAAACAGTGAGATAAGCTTAGAAGTGAGCGATTACCACAATAAATCCAATTTTTCCTCATTTTACATTATTATACAAGATTTACCAAAACATACATAATATATACAACACTTGCCAATACGGACCACGATTACGAGCAAATACAACCACTACCCAAAATATACATATACACCCACACAGTGTCTACGGAGCCTCTAAGAGTACTAGGAGTTTATACAATACTTGCCGGCAATAAGGCCCCGAGAGGAAGTGGGGCTCACAAGTACAACTGAAAAAGGATGAGGAGAAAGCACCACTAACGGCGAGCTGAGCTACCTGCTATGGACCCACCTACATCCATATAAAATATGTAGCGCCCCCGGCAAAAGAGACGTTAGTACTGTGGAATAGTACTAGTATGTATGAACAAACTTTATCCCAAGTACAATCAAACAGTAAGCAATTAAGAGACAGTAATAGAACAAATTAATCAATGCACGTGGAAAGAAACAATCAAAATCAAACAAGTTTCACAATCTCTCCCTTTTTCCCCTTTCAACATCATCATATTCAAGAGCTCATAGATTTTCATTTCAGTAGTGATAATGATCACATTCCATCCTTATTACCTCGGCCACCCTTATTACCTCGGCCACCCTTATTGCCTCACACCTTATCAAGCTTATTACTTTGTGTTGCGGCACGCAGCTCGACCCCGCATGACACTTTAAATTCACAACAACAACCACAAACAATCACATCACAAGAATCATCATTTCAAGGAATACAAGTTCATATCAACAATTTATTTATTTGGGTCCAAGGCACCATAACTCTCATCAAGTAGTAATTCATGTACACGGTGTTTCCATAATCGTTCAACTCTTTTACATCATTTCACAATACCCTTTTTCATTACTTTCCACACACGGCTTTTAGCCATTTTATACATTCCCACATTTGGGCACATCATCAATCTTTCATTCATTACACATCCTTTCATATCGATACCCTTTAGCATTTATGAGCTTTGCACAGAATGAAATAGGCACATCAAAACACATTTTCACAACCTCATCTTTGAGGCCTTAAGGTAGGAAATAAACCTACCCTTTGGCACCACACCATTCCCTTTCCACACAATAACTGACTCATTAGGAAACTCTAGCCTCATAATTCTGGTTCGGCAGTCGAGTTTAGAAAAGCACGAGTAAAGCCAATCCATCCCCATGATAACATAGAAATCTACCATCCCTAGTTTGATAAGATCGGCCGTGGTATCTCGACCACACACCGTGACAACACAATTCCTATAGACTCGTGCGGCTGTAATGGAATCACCAACCAGATTCGACACAAAGAACGACTCATAAAGTTGTTCAGGTTCTATCCCAAAACTTGAAGAAATAAATGGGTAACATAGGACAAGGAGGACCCCGAATCAATAAGAGCATAACAATCAAGGGCTTCAACAGCCAGAATACCTGTAACAACATCTGGAGAAGCCTCCGCACTCTGGAGACCACTCAAAGCATAGAACCGGCTGGGTCCACCTCTACCACGAGCTCCACCTATAACTGCACCACGCCCTGTTGGAGCTGGATGACGTACTGAATATGCGGCGACTGAAGAACCGGACGGTTGAGCAAAACCACTACCCATGCCCTGACTGGCGCACGACAATCCCACCGAATATGACCTATCACCCCACACCCGTAGAATATCGGGATATCCAAGTAACAAGACTTGTTATGGAACCTCCCACACTTAGAGCACGAAGCCCTCCTCTGTTGTTGGAACCTCCCTCCTGGACGACCGGACTGATGGGGTCTCCTACTGTCTGATCGTGGTCCCGAGCGACTACTCTGCTGATAACGATGCGCTGACGGTGGTGCATTGGATGAAGACTGAGCATAAGACTGCGATGGCCCTGATGGTCCTCTCCCCTGAACTGGTCTCCCTCCCCCAACTGAACTCCCCGAGTGGCCCGCTGACTGGGCCCTACTGATACTCTCCCTCTCCGACCTTATCTTCAATTTTCTAGCCTCCGTGGCCTGGGCGAATCCCACTATCTTACCATAATTGATGTCTGAGTGCAAGGTAGCTGTAGCAGCTTGATTCACAACCAAGAGACTGAGGCCCTGAACAAACTGTCGAACTCTGCCATCCATAGTCGATACCAACTGAGGAGCGTACTTGGATAACCTCACGAACTCCATGTGGTACTCCCACACACTCATGTTACCTTGCTTGAGAACCTCAAACTCCGTGGAACGGGCTGCCATTGTCTCGGCAAGCAAGAAGTGATCAATGAACTCATCCCATCTCACCGGAGGACTTCCCTCCCCACGGGAATCCTCCCACATCTCGAACCAGGAATACGCTGCTCCCCTCAACCTGTAAGATGCTAACTCAACCCCCTCTGTCTATGTAGCCTTCATAACCTGAAGCATCTTCTACATTTCATCTGGAAAGTCCTGCGGGTCGGCCTCTAGATCAATACCTGAGAACTCTGGAGTGGCCAACCGCAGAAACTGGTTGACTCTAGAACCGGCGGAATCTCTCTGTCCGCTAGAGGACGCAGGGGGAGCATGAGATCTTTGGGCCTACGCGGCCACTAACTGGGTCAACATATGAATAGCTCCCCTGAGGTCCCCATCGGAAGTACCGGGACCTGAAGTTGGAACCGAAGAAGGATCAGGAATATCGGCGGGAGGGGTTGTAGCACCCTCCGCCACAACAGGAAAAGGAACACTCTGATCTGGAACAGATAGGCCAGATGGATTTAAGGTCGGGGATTCGCTCTCACCCGCACCATCGGGTACAAAATTTACGGCCATACTTGGGGCGGCATTGGTCTCTAAGCCGAGTCGAGCTCTCTTCTTTGGTGCCATCACTGAAAATTTTTGAACAGAGCACGAGTTAAACAAGAATATTCTCACTTTCCACTTCACCGCACGATATAGATTAATAATGAAAAGGGTGTTTCCTAACTGTCCATGTAGCCCCCCAATTATAGATGTGGTCGACAACACACCGATAAGAAGGCTCTACTAGACACGGCTTCGAGACATCCTAGGAAACTTTTAAGAACTTAGGCTCTGATACCAAGTTTTTCATGCCCCAAAATCGAGGGACGCGACCGGCACTCAACCGGGTGACCCCAGTCAAGCAAACCTGATTTGCCTTTCCTACCCAACACATTTCCCCGTATTTATGGCACGCATTATTTATATGAAACAATGAGATAAGCTTAGAAGTGAGCGATTACCACAATAAATCCAATTTTTCCTCATTTGACATTATTATACTAGATTTCCCAAAACATACATAATAGATACAACACTTCCTAGTACGGACCACGATTACGAGAAAATACAACCACTGCCCAAAATATACATATACACCCACACAGTGTCTACGGAGCATCTAAGAGTACTAGGAGTTTATACAATACTTGCCGGAAACAAGGCCCCGGCTATACCTTACAATACATAATATACTCAAAAGGAGATAGCATGAACTACACATGGCCCCGAGAGGAAGTGGGGCTCACCAGTATAGCTGAAAAAGGATGAGGAGAAAGCACCATTAACGGCGAGCTGAGCTACCTTTTATGGACCCACCTACATCCATATAAAAGATGTAGCGCCCCCGGGACGTTAGTACTGTGGAAAAGTACTAGTATGTATAAACAAACTTTATCCTAAGTATAATCAAACAGTACACAATTAAGAGACAGTAATAGAAGAAATTAAGCAATGCACGTGGAAAGAAACAACCAAAATCAATCAAATTTCACAATCTCTCCCTTTTTCCCCTTTCAACATCATCATATTCAAGAGCTCATAGATTTTCATTTCAGTAGTGATAATGATCACATTCCATCCTTATTACCTCGGCCACCCTTATTACCTCGGCCACCCTTATTTCCTCACACCTTATCAAGCTTATTACTTTGTGTTGCGGCGCGCAACCCGACCCCGCCTGACAATTTAAATTCACAACAACAACCACAAACAATCACATCACAAGAATCATCATTTCAAGGAATACAAGTTCATATCAACAATTTATTTATTTGGGCCCAAGGCACCATAACTCTCATCATGTAGTGATTCATGTACACGGTGTTGCCATAATCGTTCAACTCTTTTACATCATTTCACAATACCCTTTTTCATTACTTTCCACACACGGCTTTTAGCCATTTTATACATTCCCACATTTGGGCACATCATCAATCTTTCATTCATTACACATCCTTTCATATCGATACCCTTTAGCATTTATGAGCTTTGCACAGAATGAAATAGGCACATCAAAACACATTTTCACAACCTCATATAGCACGGTAGCATGACAGTCAACTAGGAGAATCAGAGAATAGAATCTTACGTCTCAACACATTTGAACAATCACTTCACATATTTCCAAACAAGGTACACATACGAAGGTTAAAATTAGCCATACATACCTCGAATCGGGATTTTTCCTTAATTTCTATCTCAAATCACCGGACCTTCTAGCACCTTCTATCTAATCCACAATGCGGCACATTTAAACTTAGAATTAGGAATCATGAACATGTCTTGAACTCATTTGAGCTTTCTATCAAACACTAGGTCTTCCTTTAGATTAAATAACCCCTTTTTAGTTAAAGGTTACTCCAACCTACTTTCTTTTACTAGATTAAGATAAATTGGGTACATGCATGCAAGATCTTAACCCCGTCTTTATGAACTATCATACCCATGTTTCATTTTAACTAAAATCTGGAAATTAGGGTTAATGAGGTAGAAGCTTACCCCTTAGAGTGAAGAAATGTGTGTTCTACTCGATTAGTTCCAAGCTTGAGTGATGAAGGAAGACCAATTTGATGAAGTTGGGACTTTCTCTCTCTAGAACTCACTCTTTCCTCTCTCTAATATCTCAGAAAAATGGTTAAAAATTAAGGGGGGGGGGGGTATTTTAATGAACCGGGGTCGGGTTTTAAAATCAGAAAAACAGGAGCCCGACACAGGAATGCGGTCAGGAATGCCATCGCATTCCTGACATGCGGTCCGTAGATCTAGCCGCGTAATGGCCCTCAAGATGGGCCAAAATCCAAAACACACTGCCCAGGTATGCGACTATTGTGCGGTCCGCATACACATTATGTGATCGCATAACGCATCGCATAACTTTCGTCCCAAAATCATAGGCAGCAATGAGACAGCTTATGCGGTCCGCAGAACTGAAATGCTATCGCATATTGGATCGCATATTTGACCTCAAATGGAGCAGTGACCTGCCCGTGTATGCGACCATTATGCGGTCCGCATACACGTTATGCGATCGCATAGTGCGCCGCATAACACCTACTTTCTAGAAAATTTTATTCTTTAAGTCTCGGGGTACTTTTTACTCAATTTAGGTTCGTTTTAAAGATTTCCACAATAAAAACAACTCGGGGACCCATTCGGGTATTATTTTAAAACGAGAAAATTTTACGGGTCTTTACAAGTTCATAATGGTTGAGACGAGATTTTTGAATCAGGGATCAATGCGATAAGGTTATGTGAAGTGTATATCAAACAACAAATACCATTATTCAAGTTCATAATGAAGTGATGATTCTAGTCAAGATGAGGTATTCAAGGATTTGTTAACTCTGCAGTTGGGTGTGAATTCCTTCACACTTCCTCCTTTATGGTGGTATCGTCAGCATTATGGCAGGATGTATGTATATTTGTTACGAGGTGCATCAGGAGCACCTGATTCGTGAAATCTTGGCTATTAAGATTCATGGAGTGCCATTGTGGTCAAATGATGAGTTATGCGGTGCATGGTGTTGATTCAGCAAAGGCATGTAGTCATGTTCTAGTATGTCATGTTGTAGTTGATGCGGTGTTTATATATTGGAACTAGGCCTGGCCGAGAAAATTTCAGGTATTGGAACTAGGTTCTCAGCGTATTATACGGATAAAAGAAGAAATCTTCAGCTTTGGTCAAGCTAATGTACTCAACTGGTTTGTGTTAGCACGGGCAGGTGCTTGAGATGTTAAATAGTGATTTTAGATAACTCCAGAGCAGTTCTTAGAACGTTCGAGGACGAACGTCGGTTTAAGTAGGGGAGAATGTAACGACCCGACCGGTCGTTTTGAGCTCTAGGTGTCGTTCAGTGGTTTGAGGCCGTGAGCAGCTTCGTTTAGGTGTTATGACCTGTAGGTGTGGTCAAAATTTAATTTCGGGAAGTTTAGAGTTGGGTTGGAAAGAAGATCCTCATTTCAGAAGCCTTAAGTTGGAGAAATTGACTAAGATTGAAATTTTGAGTAAACGACCTTCGAATCAGGATTTGAAGGTTCCAGCAGATTCGTCTGATGATTTCGGACTTGGATGTATGTTTGGATCGAGTTTTGGATAATCCGGGAGCGTTTCGGCGTATATTATGGAAGTTAGCATTTTAGAAGAATTTCATAGATTTGGGATTGAAGTGCCTTTCAGTGTTGTTGATGTCCGTTTGGGATTCCGAGTGTGGGAATAGCTTCGTATGGTGATTCTGGAGTTGGGAGCGCGATCGGAAGTGAATTTGGATGTTCGTAGGTCGTTTTGAAGTCATTTGGCTAAAATTAGAAATTTGAAGGTTTTTGAGAAATCCGACCGGGAGTGCAAGTTTTAATATCGAGATCGGAATGCAATTCCGGAAGTTTGAGCAGGTCCATAATGTTGAATATTAATTGTGTGCAAAATTTGAGGTCAATCGGGCGTGATTTGATAGGTTTCGGCATCAGATATAGAAGTTGGAAATTTCTAAGTTCATAAAGTTGGGATTTGAGAGCAATTCGTGGTTTCGATGTTGTTTGATGTGATTTGAGGCCTCGAGCAAGTCCGCATTATGTTTTGGAACAGGTTGGTATGATTGGACGGGGTCCTGGGGGCCTCGGGTGGATTCCCGGTGATTTACTGATCAAGTTGAGAGTTTGAAGAGGCTGGTTTTGATGTCATCTAGTGTGATCCGCACCTGCAAGGATTTGGCCACAAGTGCGGCTAAGGGCACCGCATGTGCGATTTTGGGCTGGACCCAAGGAGGCAGTAGGTGCGGAAATTTTGGGCGCACCTGCGGAAGCGCATGTGCGATTAAGGGGCCGGAGGTGCGGAATTTGGCCTGGGCAGATTATTTTTAAGCAAGAATTGGGTCATTTCTTTATCTATTTGCATATGCCATCGGCGATTTGGAGGAGCTTCAAGGAGAGGATTTCGTCAAGGATCGCAAGGTAAGTAATTTCTTCACGTTTTTGAATTTAATACAAGATTATTACATAGATTTGGTAGGGGAAATTGAGGAAAATTTGGAAAATCTTAAAGAAACCTAGAAAATGGTAATTTGGAGTTTTAGCCACGAATTGATTATGAATATTTGAGTAAATTGCATATTTGAGTTAGTAAGGCTATGGATAGAATATATCTTCGAGAAATTTTGGATTTTCGGGTATGTGGACCCGAGGGCATTTTGCTCATTTCACTAAGCGGGGGTTGGGAAATCATATAATTTGGAATTGTTGCCAATATTATAGTATATTTTCATTGGATTGTCGTTGTTTGGATAGTTTTGGGGCGTTGTGCGTCCGCTGGAGTCATCGGAAGGGCTTGGAGACCGGTTATGGAATCTCGGAGCGAGGTAAGTCTCCTTTCTAACTTTGTGAGGGGGAATTGTCCCCCCTAGGTGAATTAATTCAGTACATGCTATTATCTTCGGGGGCTACGTATGCACGAGGTGACGGGAGTCCGTGCGTAGCTACTATTATACCATGTCCGGGTAGTCTAGGACCCACTAGCATACCTTACGTGTTGTACCTCTACTCCTGCCTATAATATATAAACTGCTAATATAATCGAAATCGTAATTGAATATCTAAAGAAGACTAGAGTTCATCTTCCTAATCATCTAGAAAGAGAACTGATTTTCTCTGTGGATATTTGTGTACCTGATAGGGTTGTATTATGGAATATCATTAGACTTGGCAAATCAGTTTCAAAACAAAGATGTAAAAACTATAATTCATGCCCCTTTAAGAAGGATTTTTTACCACTTTCCTGAGAAAAATTGTTTCGTGATAAAAATAAGGATTTATTATGTGGATATGTGTACATATGAGCACCTGAGTCGCATGTATGATTCGCGAGCAGGCTAGCCTTATTATTTGTATGTATAACCACATCGCATGATCGATTTGCGAGCGGGGCAGATAGATGGATCTATGGTTCGAGCTGTTCGACCCTTCGGCAGTGCACAGTTTATTATTGTTGGTCCGGACCATTCGAACCTCGCCATTGCTTGCGCATGATATTTACTGCGTAGTTGCTATGATTTTTTCTTATTACTGGCCCGGAATATTAAGTTGTCAATTGAAATGACAGATATTTAAATTATCAACAATATTTTGGAAGAAGTTGTTCCTTCCCGTCGATAAATTGTCATTTGATTAAATCACCATGTGGATTAATTGTTATTAATGTGATGAAGAGATAATGTTTTAAATGTGAATGGAGTGGAAAATGTTTATTCCTGATTCAAATGAATTGCCTATGATAATCATTCTTAGTGTCACTCTTAAATATTTTAAATTGACCTTTAATAAGTGTCTAATTTGACCTCTCGTCACTACCTCTCTGAGGTTAGGCGGGCGACTTACTGAGTATACGTTGTTTTTGTACTCATGCTACACTTGTTGTGAATTTTATTGCACAGGTACTTTCATAGAAATGTGGAGGATTCGGAGACTTAGGTGAGCTGCATCATCCGGAGGCGATCCGCAGCTGACAGAGTCTCCTTCGTACTGTATTTATTTCATTTTAAATTTCTTTGTCCAGTTGTATTTTGCATAGGCTTTGTAATGATTGTATAAATTCCTAGAAATTTCTCATGTACTTGTGACACCGGGTTCTTGGATATGTGTTGGGGTATAATTGTTAAAGTGTAATATTTAAACTTTTTTTTTGCTTAACAGATTTCTATTTGGTTAAAATGTAATAAAGTGTAAGGAAATGTTTTTCATAAATGTTTTAAACCGAAAATTATTTCGATTAATTAATGATTGGCTTGCCTGACAATGATGTTCGGTGCCATCACGACCTTATGGATCTTGGGTCGTGACAAAGATGGTACCGTGCGAGACTTTGTATGGGAGAGGGTGTAGATCGCCAATTGGTTGGTTCAAAGTTGGTGAAGAGGAGTTGTTAGGACCAAATTTGGTCTATCAGACTATAGAGAAAGTTAAGTTGATTAAAGAGCGTTTGAAGACGACTTAGAGCCGCCAAAAGTCCTATTCGAGGGTGCGACATAGAGACCTAGAGTTTCAAGTTGATGGTTGGGTGTTTTTGAAAGTTTAGCCTATGAAAGTTGTTATGAGATTTGGGAAGAAGGGGAAGCATAATCCCTGCTATATTGGGCCATATAGAATCTTGCAAAGGATCGGTCAATTAGCTTATGAGTTGGAGTTGCCTCCAGAATTAGTGGTGGTACATCTAGTAGTTCACGTTTATAACATTCAAGTTTCCAATACTCAGCTACTCATGTCAGCCCAATACTTAGATATTCATGCCAGCTTAGTACTCTAATATTTATGTTAGTTCAATTCTCAAATATTCGTGCCAGTTCAATATTCCTATATCTATGTTAGTTCAGTATTCATGTATCCATGGCAGACCAATATTCAGTCAACGCAGTAATCATTTCAGTTCAGTATCTCAAGAGTTTAGTAATCATGTATTCATTCAGTTTAGTATGCAAGTAATAATGCAAGTTCATGTTTCCATCAGACCCGTTTAAGGTCCGGAGTTAGCAGAAGTTATAGTCACGACAATCATTCAAGGACGAATGATCCCAAGGGGGAGATAATGTAACTCCCCGTACATTCGGATTAGGTGTGGATGAGTATGAGTGAAAATAGTTGTTTCAAAATCAAGATGGAAAGTGAGGTGCATAAGACTCAACAAACTCGACTAAGTTTACAGAAGGTCCGTCTTCCTGAAGATTTTCATAAAAATTTGTAAGTAAGTTGGAAAAATATAAAACATAAAAGTTGTAGGCCTTTGAAATAAATTTCCAACGATATATTATGGAGCCCGAAAAGATCTATGTTCAAAGAGTTATGCGCGTTTTACAGAATAGTGCGAAATCACCGCGACCCCAGTTATGCGGCAGTGTTCCTGCCATTTATCTCGGTCGGGACTGCGGTCAGGACTACAGTTGCATGGGGCGGTCTTGGGGAGTCATTTCTAAAGCCCTATTTCGTCCCCCACAGCCCCAAAACATAAAAACTTGCTCTAGAAAGGGGAGCTCTCAAAAACGTAACTCCTTAAAGGTCCCTCCACCATCCAAGGTAAGTTCTAATGGTGATTCTAAGTTTATTTCAATTCCCCAACGCCTTATTAACATGGTTAAACCCTCCATATCATTAGATATCCGATTGGGATATCATTGTTGAGAGAAGGAACCCTAGAACTCGAATTCAAGGGGATTGAACTTCAAAAAGGTAATGTCTTCACCCTCTAATTGATTCTAACATTGGATAATGATTATAGACTCTAGTTCATGAGTTGTGTGTTGATGGTTTTGATAGAAAAGCAGGAACGGTTATAGGTTTGGGTTGTCGATTATTGGTTAAGGGTGTTGCTTACCTTATAGGTGATGAAGAATGATGTTGATTATAACCATTTGAGACTTTAGAATTTATCTAGGAGCAAGAGAATGGGTTATTGGGTCTAGAAAAACCATTAATAAGGGATATGAAGCTTTATGCCACAAAGTGTTTGATAAAATGCCTAAGTGACCAAAACATGACTATTGTTGATAATTTGGAATCACTTTGACTTGTATTGATATAGATTAAAGTTGAAAAGGTTGGTGAATGTTGTATTATGATCAAGAGCAGGAACTTAAGGTATATGAGGCTAACTCTCTATGTTTGGGAATGTTAATGATCCTCCCTACACTATGTTTCTTTTACCACGTTACCAATTACCTCAGAAATATAGTTAAGCCTAGTTCCTTGAATAGTTGCAGAACTTCTATTCTCTAGCTTCGTAACTCGTTCATGACTTTCATTCTGAACGTTATGAAATCAGTGTGTAATCAATATAGACTTAGGTTTGATGCCCATGAGTCTCAGTCTAGATTACCAAGCATGTCATAAATAGTTGAAGTTTCAATTTTCTTAATCAGTTCATGAATACATGTCTTAGTCTAGCTTTATTCAGCATTCAAGTATCATGTAACTCAGTATGGTTCAGTATTTTAGCATCATGTATTTTAGTATTGATCTTTTAGACGTCAATACCACACAAGAAGATCTGTTACTTTGTGTGGTACCCAATTTTCGAGTGCTGTCTCAATAGAAGAACCTAGTTCTTCTTTGTGTTCCAACTACTACTGTTGCGGAATAATAAAAAGTAGTAAAGTAAAAGCACAGAGATTTTTACGTGGAAAACACATGGCTCAAAAGGTGAAAAAACCA
>MDKI01271596.1:0-50503 GCA_005239505.1 Nicotiana paniculata | reverse complement strand
ATATATATATATATATATATGTGTGTGTGTGTGTGTGTGTGTATGTGTGTGTGTGTGTGTGTAACGACCCAGCCGATCGTTTTGAGAATTTAAGCTCCGTTCAGCGGCATAAGGTCTTGAACAGCTTCGTATGGCGATTTCGTACTTAGGCGTGCATCCAGATTTGAATTTTGAGGTCCGTAGGGTGATTTGAAGCATTTCGACGGAAGTTGGAAAAGTTGAAGTTTGGAAGGTTGAGAGGTTTGACCAAGAGTTGACTTTGGTGATATCAGGGGTCAGAATGCAATTCCGAGAGTTGGAAATCCGTTATGTCATTTGGGACTTGCCTGCAAAATTTGACGTCATTCCGGGTTGGTTTGATAGGTTCGACACGAGTTTTTGGAGTTGGAAGATTTGAAAGTTCAGAAGTTCGATTCTTGGTGCGATTCGTAGTTTTAACATTGTTTGATGTAATTTGAGTCCTCGAGCGGGTCCGTGTTAGGTCATGGAACTTTTCGGTGTGCTTGGACGGGGTTCGAGGGCCCCGGGTGTGTTTCAGACGAGTTTAAGATGTTTTTCATTGTTTTGAACAAGTCTGATTCTGGTGTCTTCGCACCTGCGACACTTTGAAGTGTAGGTGCGGCTCCCCTTCTGCGTGAGCTTGGTCTCTTCTGCGATCATGGAGGTATGGGAGCTTGCTCGATTCTGCAGATGCAAAGGCCGCTTCTGCGGTTGAGTGATCGCATCTGCGAAGGAGTTTGCTTCTGCGTTCCTACCATCGCTTCTACAGCGTCGTTGGTGCGACTATGTTATCCGCATATGCGAACCTGGGCCTAGTAAGCTAAGTTTGCAGATGCGAATGTTTGCCCCCAAATGCGTTTGCACAGATGCGCTTAATTGTCCACAGATATGGAAGTGCTGGGCAGAATCATATACGTCGAGGGTTTGGTCGTTTTCTTCATATTTTGAGTTTTAAACCTTGGTTTTGGGAGCTTCTTTGTGGGGTTTTCAAGAAAATTAATTGGGTAAGTTTTCTTCACTTAGAATTTATTATATTCCATGATTTTGTCTTTATTTATATAATTTAATTTGTATTTTGAGTTGAGGAAAATGGTGGTTTTTGAAGAAAGTTTTCGAAATGAAAAATCATGATTTGAGAGACGAAATGGTATCGGAATTTGATAATTTTAGTATGGTTGAACTCATATTGGAATGGGTGTTTGGGTTTTTATAAAATTTGTCGGGTTCCGAGGTGCGGGCCCAGAGGTCAATTTTTGGGTCAATTTTTAGATTTTGATTAAGATTGAGATTTTGTGATCCAGAATAGTTTCTTATGAGTTTTATTTGTGCTTTAAAGTTATTGTGGTTAGATTTGAGCCGTTCAAAGGTTATTTTACCTGAGAAGTTCATATTAGAGTATCAGTTTGTCTTCTTTGAGGTAAGTATCTTGCCTAACCTTGTGTGGGGGAAATGCCCCTTAGGATTTGAGTCTTTTATGCTAATTATAGTCCGTGTATGTGAGGTGACGAGCACATGCTCAGACTTATTTTTGAAAATTGTCCAACCCTAGGTCCTTGTATTCATTGAGTATGCATTTGTTCTTGTTATGATTACGTTTCTTAATTACTAGTTTCACCTCTACTTGCTTAATTAGAATCAATTGCTTCATGATCCACTCTTATTGTTTACTTGATTCATATGTGCCTTATTTGAAACTTTTATCTCTTCCATTGCCATGTTATCTTTTTCCTAACTGCTTATCTTTGTTTGAATTTGTTGTATCTCTTTCTTAATTGTCCAGAATTAAAAGAAGATTAGATATCCTATGCCTTAGTTGACTTGCCCTTATTTGGATATATTTGACTCGTGTTAGTTTCTTGTTGTTGAACCTTACATTGTGGGACCATTTCTACATGTTATTTCCTTCCCCGTTGAACTGTTCTTATTATGATAGTATTCTTTATTATAGTTATTCCTTGAGAACTAGTTCTACAGTTTCTTGTGATCAAAGGTTCTTGAGTTGATTTACTTCCCGTACTTTGTATTATTGTCATTATTGTTGTTGTACTTGTTATAGTGATGCACGAGGTTTTTGCCGTGCGGTTGTTGTTATTGTGATGCACGAGGTTTCTGACGTGCGGTTGTTTTTATGGGGTTGCACAAGGTTTCTGTTGTGCTATTATTACTATTGATATTTGAACATGCGGCGTGACAAGGCGATATATATACATATATATATATATATATATATATATATATGTATATATATATATGTATATATATATGGGGGTTGTAGCCGTGCGGTTGTTGTTATTGTGATGCACGAGGTTTCTGACGTGCGGTTGTTTTTATGGGGTTGAACAAGGTTTCTATTGTGCTATTATTACTATTGATATTTGAACATGCGGCGTGACAAGGCGATATATATACATACATATATATATATATATATATATATATATATATATATATGGGGGGGGGGGGTTGTTGCGTATGTGGCGAGGCAAGGTGGGAATGTTATTATGCACGTGTGGCGAGACAAGGTGGGTTGTGTCAGATATTGATTTGTGATGACTTGTGATGGTCTGGGGGCATTCTTGTTGTTGATATTTGTGTTGTGGTACACTTACCTGTGTTAGCTTTATCTTGTGAAAGTTGTGAGAAAACATTATGTGTGTTGTTCGTTCTTTTTTTTATGCTTACTAGCTGGTTTGGACTATGTTAGGACACTTGCACAAGCATACACGTAGTTAAGCACTCTTATCGGTTAAGAGGTCTTCTTGATATTGTTGAGTATAGATGCACACCCTTATTTACTTTCTTCCTATGTGAGAAATGACTTTATTTGGCACTTGAGTCGTCAGTGGGGTTATGAGATGTAACGAGGGCACAAGATGCCAAGTGTTTAGGGTTCAGGTATTGAGACCCGTGAGTTGATTAGCCCGAGATTCAGTACCTCGTGGAGTTTATTGACTAAAACCTGATGTGAAAGCGGTCGTTGTTGTTGAGTTATTACTTTTCCTTTCCTTATCTGTGATTTTTGGATTTAGGTTGTATTTTGGTTCACCTTTCTGTGTCATTATTATGGTATTCCGTTGAAACTTGTTGGTTTTTTAATTGCAATTACCGTGTTGTTTTCCATTTCACGTAGTCTTTATGTAGATATCATACTCTGTTATTCATATACTTATCCTTGTTTAGATTATTTAGTCCAGTAGGTGTCTTGACTGCTCCTCGTCGCTACTCCACTGAGGTTAGTCTTTATACTTGTTGGGTACCACTGTGCTGTACTCATACTACACTTTTACACATTTTTGTGCAGATCCAGGTATTTCGAAGTCCACTGATCATTAGCTAGTTATGCGGATTGCTGCTATGGAAACTCTAGGTAAACCTGTTGCTGCGTTCGTAGGTTTCAGAGTCACCTTCTGATCTGTACTCACACTGTTTACTTTATTTCAAACAGTTGTACTTAGAAAATATAGTAAAACTCTGTAGAGCTTATGACTTGTACTACCGGTTTAGGGGATTGTAAATTTTATATAGAATTCCATTTCAAAGTTGTTAGATGTTACTTATTATGATTGTTATTCAGTAAATGTTAGGCTTACCTAGTCCTAAGACTAAGTGCCATCACGATACCCAGCGGAGGGGAAATTGGGTCGTGACAGTGTGTGTGAATATATACATATATACATACACAATTAATTATATATTATATAGTACCTATAATTTAATATTTTTTTAAATCTAAAATTAAATTAAATAATTTTTAATTTAACATTAAATTACCGACCAACTTCGGTCAGAATGGTCATGGTCAAACGGGGCAAAGGCCACTTAAACTTAGCGACCGAAATTTCCGATTGATGGCAGTCAGAAATTTTTAAGTTAGGTCTGGACCAAAAGGGTTTTTCCCCATTTCCCTCTTTTCTCTATCTCTCTTCCATCTCTCTTCTTCTCCTCCCAACAGTCGCGATTCCCCCAAATCCCCACCCTAAATCAACTCCTATCTCCCTCCTCACCCAAAAACAAAGAACCTAGAAGTCTCCCTTCCCTCCCCGCCAATGTTCCGCCGGCCTCCCTGCCTCCTTCGCCACCACTGCCTGCTCCGCCACCCAAAATCAAACCCTTATCCTAGCATTTCAAGGTTAGTTATCTACATTTTTGAATTTATGTTATTTTAATTATTTAATTGTATAAATTAGGGTTTAGTTAACTTTTAATTAAATTTAGTTGTATAATTGTGAGTTGATGATTAAAACTTAAAATAAATAATAAGAATAAATCAATCTTATTATATGGCACTTCCAAAGTTGCCCAATGTAGTCGTCTTGTCATTGAACCTTTGAAATATTTCACGTCTTATCATTTATCATTTAGGATTGTTCATATTAGAAGAGTTCATTTGTACTCTAGCCCCTCTTTGTGAATTGGTATTTTGTGTAATTTTGGATTTCATATTTTGGAACACCTAAATGCTTGTCTTAGGTGCTAATATGCTTATCTCTAGAGACATAACACTTGTATTGAGCAAGAGACTTGTCTCTACGCTCTATATAGAAGAGCAAGTTTATGATTATGGATTTCTTAGAGGTATTTAGAATCTCATTATAATTTTTTAGCGTGTGACCCTTTTTCATTGAATTTTCTTTATCTAAAATACAAAATTATCCAACAATTATTAGGTACTATTAGCCGCAGAAGGAGCACAACTCATATATATTAAGCTAGTTCTCAATCTAATACTAAGTGTAACGATACAATCTAAGCTACTTTTAAATTACTTTTTATAATTGAATTTTAAAAGAACTTATTTAGGGATATATTTGAACTTTCAAATTACTTCTTATCATTTAACTTTAGAAGAACTTATTTAATAATATATGTGAACTTTTAAATTAATATAACATGCAATTTATTTGTTCTCTGCGTAGATGGAGTATCGTAGTTGGATGTATAATAGGAATTATCCTAATCGTCGGTTTTTAATGGAGGAGTTTATAGAAGGGTTAATGAATTTATTAGGCATGCAATGTCACTTGAACCATTTCGAATCGGAGGGATGATAAGGTGTCCTTGTGTGAAGTGCAAGTGTTTGCATTTTTTGGTTCAGAGGATGTTAAGACTCATATTTATAAAAAAGGTTTTATGGTTAACAATATTTTGATCTAACGTTACACAGTTCATTTGCAGACTAAGTGTACCTGGGAGGACCGGCATAACAGTGCCATTCTTGAAAATTCTGAGTTCAAATTCCGTAAGAGACTATCCGAGTTCTTCTATTCTGCTCGGAAGAAGAGCAAGAAGCCTTCATGTCACGAGTCATGATGAATCCTGCGATATATTGGTGGTGGGTATATAATGCAACTTGAGTAGTAAAGTCTTGTGCTATGAATGCATGGGGAAGACTTGGATGTGGCAAGTCAAGGAGAGGTTAGGTCAAGGGATTTCAGACAGAAGTCCCATCAATCAGAAGAAAAGGATGTTCCAGGAAATAAGGAAATAAGAATATCCAAAAGAATAGGACTTGAAGGAAGGCATGAATGAGGGGAGACCGGTCTAAGGGATGCAAGATATGCTACAAGGTTGAATCAGTCCACCTGATAACATTCAAGATTATGCAGGATTATACACAAAAGATCCTTTTTTGGCTCTCTCGTTAGCCCTATGTCTCTTATCCCTAGGAGGTCCAAAATCCAACTAGTCGTGATGGCACCTAACCCAACCCGTCAGGTAAGCCACTTAACAACTAACCAATTTAATGAGGTTTATAAAGAAAAGAAATGATAATACAACTGCTTTTATACAAGAATTTCCCAAGGATTGGTAGTACAAATCATGAGCTTCTAAGATTTAGAGTTTACAAAGCTAGTATGAAATAAATACATCATTTGTCCGAATGTACATAAATTTTTTTTTAAAAGTCTAGAGCTACCATGAACAAGACGTAGTTGTGACTGGAACGCAGGTACATCTTCAAATTCAACTCCTGCCGTGCACATCAACATTAGCATCCAACATCTGCATGCAAGGTGCATAAGTGTAGTATGAGTACAACCGACCATATGTACTAAATAAGTAACAAACCTAACCTTAGGTTGAAAGTAATGACGAGCTGAGACAAGGGTCCGAGTACAACTCCAATAACCAGCAACAGTTCATAACAAAATAATAAAGATGGTACACGAAATAGCTCAGCTCGTTCATAGTTATGGGAAATAGGCATGCTTTTCAAGTATAACAGTAAATCTCAAACCTTTCATCAAAAACACCAAATATATGTGTAAATTTGAAAACTGTGATTATTCCCAAAAACTTTGAACAACAATTAAGAAGTCTCATTATCATATGGCATGAGGAAAGTACATATTTATGCCTACATGTCAATGTGCAAGTGAATGTCATAGATGTCACAAGACCGTGTACCATGAGGGGATGCATCTCTATGCCTGTGTGCCAAGTATACATGTCAATGCATTGCATCACAGTGATGAAATCATGTACCCACTTTCTCATAGTACTCCATATCACTGTCTCACACTCCCACTCATCACCCTCAATCACTCAACGCACTCGGTCACTCAGCATTGTACAGTACCTGTTGCAGCATGCAGCCCAATCCCATCATAAATCAATAGATCTTGCATTCATTGTGGGTGTGCGGACTCCGGAGGGGTGGATCCTGCCCAAGCGCTAATATAACCTGACGAGGCATGCAACCCGATCCACATATAGCCCTAAGGCCTATTTCAGCGTGCAACCCGATCCATATATAGCCATAAGGCTTGTTGCAACGTGCAAACTGATCCACATATATATAGCCATAAGGCTTGTTGCGTCGTGCAACCTGATCCCCCCCTACACACACACACATATATATATATATAAATAATACCTGTTGTGGTGTGCAACCCGATCACATTAATATCACTCACATCCGGTCCTCAGCCTCAACTCAGTCATCAGTCTCTCTAGTATCTCGGGCTCACAAATCTCATACCAATCAGCCCAAACAATGATAGCATGTTGTGACAACAAATGATAACAGAGACTGAGATATGATATGCAAATAAGTGAATATGACTGAGTATGTAAGTGCAATTTAAGCAAATATCTCAACAAAAGAAATAACCTCAGTGGTCCCCAATAGAATAAGCATATAGCCTAAACATGATTTGTAACATGGATCACAACTTAATTACTCTATCACGTAGAAATTTCATGGATAAATACAAGATTAAGTAATTACACAGTACCACATAATTAACCAAGCCATAATTCACATGGTGCACACCTACATGTCCGTCACCTAGCATGTGCGTCACCTCACACCAAACACTTAACACGTATATTTAGGGATTCATACCCTCAGCACCAAGTTTAGAAGTGTTACTTATCTCTAACAAGCCAAATCAAATAATGAACAAGCCAAACGATGCTCCAAAAATGCCATCCCACGCGTACCGACCTCCGAACAGCTCGAAACTAGCCAAAAGAAACTCAAATACATCTAATAATTCCAAAGGAAACAAACCCAATCAATAAACGTCGAATCATTAATCAAAAGCCCAAAATCAACCCAAAAATTCAACCAGGGCCCGTACCTTGAAACTCGACAAAACTTATAAAATCTCGTAACCCATTCAATTACAAGTCCAACCATACTAGTTTCACTCAAATCTAACTTTGAACTGATGTTCAAAACTCAAGAATTCGCTCTATGAAGCTTTAGTCAAAAGCCCCCAATTTCTCTATAAAATTCATCAACTAATGGCCAAAAATGAAGATAGATTCATGAAATAAAATCAAAACCAAGTGTAGAATACTTACCCATATCCTTGTGATGAAAATTGCTTCAAAAGTCGCCTCAATCTGAGTCTCACATCTCAAAATATGATGAAAGACCCCAAAACCTCGATATATAGTTCTGCCTGGGCGTGTTCGCTTTTGCGAACAATTTAGCCGCTTCTGTGGCGTCGCTTCTACAACCTGAAGCCCTCTTCTGTGAAATCGACTGGAGAAACCCTTCGCACCTATGGAAACCCATCCGCTCCTGCAGCATCGCAGATAAAATAACAAACGCACATCTGCTCCTGCACCCCATCCATCGCTTATGTATAATGCAGATGCGACCCAAAACTTCACATATGCGATGCTTCCAAACGTAGCCCTTCCCGATTTTGTGATGGCTGCTCGCTTCTCCGAAGTCTCTTCTGCGACCAAGCTTTCGCAGAAGCGGTTGCACCAGCAACCCAAAATTTCCACCAGCTTTAACAAGGCTGCAATCGATCTGAACCCCATCCAATTCTCACCCGAGCCACTCGGGACCTCGTTTGAATATACCAATAAGTCCCATAACATAAGAAGGACCTACTCGAGGCTTCAAATCACACATAATAACATCAAACGATATATCGCATCTCAAATCAAACTTAAATGAACTTTGAACTTTCAACTTTCAAAACTCGCGCCGAAATATATCACATCAACTAGGAATGAACTCAATTTTTTCACACAAGTCCAAAATGACATAAAAAATCTATTCCAATTCCCCAAACTACAATCTGAATCCGATATCATCAAAGTCAACTCCCAGTCAAACTTATGAACTTTCCAAACCTTCAAATTTCCAACTTTCACCGTTTAGCGCCGAATCCTTCTAGAAATATCCAAATGCAATTACGGGCATACGCCCATGACCATAATCACCATCCGGACCTAATGGAACCATAAAAACTCTTTTCCGGGGTCACATTCACAAAAGTCAAACTTGGCTAACTTTTCCAACTTAAAGCTTAAATTATGAAATTCATTCTTCCAAATCGATTTTAAATAACCTAAAAACCAAAGTCGACGATTTACATAATTCATAATACATCCTACAGAGTTACTCATGCCCTCAAACTACCGAGCGAAGTGCAAATGCTCAAAACAGCCTGTCGGATCGTTACACTTCATGGGTTCTATCGCACATATGGGAGGATCTGCTGAGGTAGTGGACCACTGAGAATTTCGAGAAGAAGAGTGAATAGGAAAAAAAAGGCTCGATCATCTAAGAAGGGTGGATCCTTTCACTGTGTGGGTGCAAGGAGCATGGGACTGCGAGGAGACTACATGTAATTCCTTAAAATATTTAATTCTATTTTTATCAAACTATATTTATATATTTTAATTTAGTTAACATGTTTTATTATATTTGTAGGAAAAAAATATGGGAGGAAAATGACTCATGAGGAGTTTTTCATGGAGACTCACATCCGGAAGAAGAATGCGCCGATAGATCCAACTAGATGGGTCGAGGACTACATATGTAAGTTTCATAACTACTATAACTTGAAATTAATATTTATAATATTATATAGTTAATAATTTTCTATCTTCTAAATAAAGGTCGCTATAAGATTAATGTGGAGGAGTACACTCAGAGCTTGCCACCGAATGAGCAAGGCGAGTGACCACCCGTTTCAGACGAAGAAGTGCAGAAGATATGGTTGGATGTTTTCGGTGGTCCTAAAAAGGGGATAGCATACGACCTTCAAGACTGATCATTTCGGTGCAACATGGCTGGATTGCAAGGTATAGGGACTTACGCCCAAGGCGAGGTAATTTATAGGTCAACTATCTCATCTATGGAGAAGATGATCGCAAAGCTGACAGCAGAGCTGGAAGAGACAAAGGCTAGAGAACAAAAGAGAGATAGAAAATTTGATACCCTTCAAGTTCAGGTAGAAAAGAGGGACCAACAATTTAATCTCCTTCAAGGTCAGCTGACCAATCTTCTTGCTAGTGGTGCTTTCCTCATTCCCCGTTCTCGTGATCCTTCCCCATATGCTAATCCTTCTCGTTGTGATCCTTCAAACCATGCCGACGATGAATCTTCTAGTAGTGAATATGGAGGTGATGCAATACAAAACACCCATTGAATGGTGTGTATATTGCTAAACAAAGTATTGAACTTGTGAATATTTAGTTGGAATAGTTTTGAATGATGATTGTATTGTTGATATTATTTTGTTATTGAACATTTGTATTGTTATTTTTGTGGTTGGTGTTGTTGTTATGGTTATTATTAGCATTGTTTTTGTGGTTGTTGTTATTAGCGTTGTTGTTGTGGTTGTGGTTGTTATTAGCGTTGTTGTTGTGGTTGTGGTTGTTATTAGTGTTGTTGTTGTGGTTGTGGTTGTTATTAGCGTTGTTATTGTGGTTGTTGTTGGTTAATTGTGGTTGTGCCACGATCCAAACATCCCTCCGAAACACGTTGTGATGACACCTAGTCTTTACGACTAAGTAAGCCTAAAAATTTACAAAAAATTACCAATAATGGAAGTAAAGCTTAACATCTAACCGCAATACATACTGGATAACCAATAACAATGCCGCTCGGCATGTACAATAATCAAAACACTAACGTACACAACTTCCCAAAACCCGGAATATCATGAGTCACTACAAAAAGGAAATAGTATCTCTATACACCAGAGTCTAATAAAAGAATGTACATAAAGTGTTTGACATATGGAGGAGTAGAAGGGGACTCTGAGGTCTGCGGACGTAGAAGATATACCTTGAAGTCTCCGAATCTGTCTCGACTCACTGAGGGCACCTAAATCTACACACAAAACATGTGCAAAAGAGTAGCATGAGTACACCACAATCGGTACCCAGTAAGTGTCGAGCCTAACCTCGGTCGAGTAGTGATGAGGTCAGGTCAGGCCCACTAGTATATAATAAATAAAGCAGGAGAATAAAACAGTGTAAAAGAGACTAGAGTTCCACAAAAGAAAACACAATGAAATACAAGATAAACACGCCTAAATAAACAATAGGGGAAATCCCGAGATAATGTCTCTTAGTCCCAAAAGTAAATATGCAGGGAGAACTGCCGAGGTACCGCCTCATAGTCTCAAAAGTAAATGTGCAGGGGGATCTCCTGAGATGCCGTCCCATAGTCCCAAAAGTAAGTATGCAAGGGGATCTCCCGAGATACCATCCCGTAGTCCCAAAGTAAATACACAACGCAGACAATTACAGACGATAAGTACGGCAAGAGAATCTATAATTTAGACTAGTACAAGTCGGGAAAAAAAACAGGAATTCACTAAGCATGCTGCAAGGAGTTCAATTAAGCAATTAAGGCACGTGTTCATGTTATTCTAGGCTAATAGGATAACTACACATGTTAATATATTTAATTCAAGTGATAACAAGTAATTACTCAGTAAAAATCAGATTTTGCAACAAATAGCTCGTGTACGCACTCGTCACCTCGCGTACGGGGCGCTCACATATTAATACCAGTACCAAATACTAAGGGGATTTCCTCCATACAAGGTTAGGCAAGCCACTTACCTCGAACCAAGCTCAATCAATCGGTAACAATGCTTTTTCCCACAAATATTCGACACCGAATGGCCCAAATCTAGCCAAAATCAATTACATACAATAAATATAGCTATAAGAAACTAATCTAGTCAATGAAATCAAAGTTAAAGTGAGAAATTAGGAAATCGTCCAAAAAAGCCTCCCCGGACCCACGTCTCGGAATCGGGTAAAAGTCATGAAATATGAACACCCATTCACTCACGAGTCTAACCATACAAGAATTACTCGAATACGACCTCAAATCACCCTCCAAAACTTGATATTTTAGTCTATGAAGTTTCTACCATTTCCCCCAAATTTCCAACCCAAATCCCTAATTAGAAGATGAAAATAGCAATAGATTCATGAAATATAGACCAATCTAAGTTAGAATCACTTACCCCAACAATCTTCTCGAAGAAACCTCGAAAACTCGCCTCACACAGAGCTCTCAAAGTCCCAAAATAGAAATTGGAATCAAACCCTCGAAATCCCATTTTATGCCCAGCAATCTCGCTTCAGCGAGCCTCTAACCGCACCTGCGGAAATTCCATCACAGGTGCAGAAATGACTTAAACGACTGGGACCACATCTGCGAGCCATGGGCCGCACCTGCGGTTAAGCTTTCGCATCCTCGACCCCTCCCCAGGCCGCCCCTAATTGCTCATGCGACCCTCTCTCCGCATCTGCGGATGAGAAGATGCGGCTACCCTTTTCGCACCTATGCTCCCTGACCTCCTTGACCAAAAATGCATTTGCGACCCTCACTCCGCACATACGTGTCCACACCTACAATCTCCCCACCGCAGGTGCGAAACACCAAAAGGCCAGAATCTCAGCAATTGCCTAAGTCCAAAATTTCATCCGTTAAGCATCCAAAACACACCCGAGGCCCCCAGGACCTCAACCAAGAATACCAACCAATCCTAAAACACCATACGAACTTATTCGAGACCTCGAATCACACCAAACAACGCTAAAAACACAATTCACCCTCCGATTCAAACTTGATGAACTTGAGACTTCCAATTTTCACAACCGACGCTGAAACCTATCAAACCACGTCCCATTGATCCCAAATTTTTCACACAAGTCATATTTAACCTTAAGGACCTTTTTGAACTTCAAAAATCGGAATCCGACCCCGATATGAAAAAGTCCACTACCGGTCAAAATATGTAAAAAAATCGACTTTCGCCATTTCAAGCTTAAATGAGCTATAGACCTCCAAAACACAATATGGATAAGCCCCTAAGTCCAAAATCACCCAATGGAGCTAACGGAACCGACGAAACTCCATTCCGGAATAATTTTCACATAGTTTCGACTACGGTCAAAATCCTAAGACTTAAACTTCCGTTTAGGGACTAAGTGTCACAAAAAACTCTGAAACCAAAACCAACACCTCCTGGAAAGATACATAAGCAGAAAATGACACGAGGAAAGCAACAAACAGGGAATCGGGGATATAACTCTCAAAATGAATGGTCGGGTCGTTACATCCTCCCCCTCTTAAAACAATCGTTTGTCCTTGAACGAGTACAGAGACATACCTGAAGCGGTGAAAAAATGAGGATAATGGATTCGCATATCCTGCTCGGTCTCCCAAGTCGCCTCCTCGAATGGCTGACCCCTCCATTGCACCTTCACGGAAGCAATGTTCTTTGACCTTAGCTTCCTGACATGCCTGTCCAAAATAGCCACTGGCTCCTCAACGTAAGATAGATCCTTGTCCAACTGAACTAAGCTGAAATCCAACACATGAGACAAATCACTGTGATACTTTCAGAGCATAGAAAATTGGAATACCGGATGAACTCTGGCTAGATTGGGAGGTAACTCAATCCCATAAGCAACCTCCCTAACTCGCCACAACACCTCAAAAGGACAATTTAACCTTGGGCTTAGCTTTCCCTTCTTCCCGAACCTCATAACGCCCTTCATAGGCGAAACCCGGAGCAAGACCCGCTCTCCAACCATGAATGCAACATCGTGAACCTACCGGTCCGTATAACTCTTATGCTTGGACTAGGTTGTGCTAAGTCGATCCTGAATCACCTTCACATTATCCAAGGCATCCTGGACCAAGTATGTTCCCAAATATTTGTCCTCTCCCGGCTCAAGCTAACCTACTGGGGACCGACACCGCCTACCATAAAAATCCTCATACAATGCCATATGGATGCTCGGCTGATAACTGTTGTTGTAGGCAAACTCCGCAAGTGGAAAGAATTGATCCCACGACCCTCCAAACTCCATCACACATGCACAAAGCATATCCTCTAATATCTGAATAGTGCGCTCGATTGTCCATCCGTCTGAGGGTGAAATGCTATGCTCAGCTTCACTCGAGTACCCAACTTATGATGTACGGCCCTCCAGAACCGTGATGTAAACTGTGTACCTCGGTCAGAGATGATACATACCGGTACGCCATGAAGCTTGATGATCTCGATGATGTAGATTCGAGCCAGTTGCTCGAAAGGATAGGTAGTCATCACAGGCTTGAAATGACCTGACTTGGTCAGCCTATCCGCAATCACCCAAAATGCATCAAACCTCCGCTGATTCCGTGGGAGTCCAACAATGAAATCTATAGTGATACTCTCCCATTTCCACTCTGGAATCTCTAGCTTCTGAAGAATCCCACCCGGCCGCTAATGCTCATGCTTCATCTGCTGGAAATTTAGGCACTGTGCCACATACTCCACTATGTCTTTATTCATCCTCCTCCACCAGTAATGCTGACTCAAGTCCTGATACATATTCGCGGCACCCGGATGAATGGAGTACCGCGAGCTGTGAGCCTCCTGAAGAATCAACTCACGCAAGCCATCTACATTGGTCACACATAGCTTGCCCTGCATCCTCAATGCACCATCATCTCCAATAGTGACCTCTTTAGCATCACCGTGCTGGACTTTGTCCTTAAGGACGAGCAGATGTGGGTCATCATACTGACACTCCCTGATACGATCATAAAGAAAAGACCGAGAGACCACACAAGTCAATACTCGACTTAACTCAGAAATATCCAATCTCACAAACTAGCTAGTTAAGGCCTGAACATCCAACGCCAATGGCCTCTTTGTTGCTGGTAGATATGATAAACTCCCCAAACTCTCCGTCCAGCGACTCAAAGCATCGGCCACCACATTGGCCTTCCCCGGGTTGTACAAAATGGTGATATCATAGTCCTTAAGTAGTTCCAACCATCACCGCTGACGCAAGTTAAGATTCTTTTGCTTGAACAGGTGCTGCAAACTCTGATGATAGGTGTATTTCTCACAAGGAACACCGTACAAATAATGCCGCCAAATCTTCAAAGCATGAACAATAGCTGCTAACTCAAGGTTGTGGACATGATAGTTCTTCTCGTGCACCTTCAGCTGTCTGGACGCGTAGGCAATCACCCTACCGTCTTGCATCAACACCACGTCGAGATCAATCTACGACACATTACAATATACAGTATAATACCCCGAACCTGTAGGCAATATCAATAGTGGGGCTGTAGCTAAAGATGTCTTGAGCTTCTGAAAACACTCCTCACACTCCTCCGTCTACCTGAACGGAGCACCCTTCTAGGTTATCCTGGTCATAGGTGATGCAATATATGAGAATCCCTCAATCAAACGATGGTAATACCCCCCCAACCCAAGAAAACTCTGGATCTCCGTAGCTGATGACGGTCTAGGCTAATTCTACACTGCCTCCACCTTCTTTGCATCCACTTTGATCCCATCACACGAAACTACATGACCCAAGAATTCCACTGGTCCAGCCAAAACTCACACTTTGAAAATTTTGCATTTAACTTCTTTTCTCTCAAGGTTTGTAGCACAGTCCTTAGATGCTGCTCATGATCCTCTCGAGTCCGGGAGTACACCAGAAGGTCGTCAATAAACACAATGACGAAAGAGTAAAGATAAGGTCGGAACACACTGTGCATGAAATGCATAAAAGCTGCTGGGGCATTGGTCAGCCCAAAAGACATCATAAGAAACTCATAGTGACCATACCGAGTCTTGAAAGCAGTCTTCGAGATATCTGGCTCCCGAATCTTCAACTGATGATAGCATGAACGTAAGTCAATCTTGGAAAATACCCTAGCACCCTGTAGCTGATCAAATAAGTCATCAATTCGAGGCAATATATACATGTTCTTTACTGTAACTTTGTTTAACTGACGATAATCAATGCACATACGCATAGAACCGTCCTTTTTCTTCACAAACAAGACCGGTGCACCCCAAGGTGACACACTGAGCTGAATGAAGCCCTTATCAAGAAACTCCTGCAACTGCTCCTTCAACTCCTTCAACTCAGGAGGAGCCACACGATATGGAGAAATAGAGATGGGCTGGGTGCCCGGCAACAAATCAATGCCAAAATCAATATCTCTGTCGGGAAGTGTCGCGTCCCTTTTTCTCGTAAAATTGGACTTTGACGTGTGACAATTCTTTTAAGAAAGAGGTTAAAAGAGAAGAATCTCCACCTAATGGTTTTGAGGTGCGTTAGGGCACCTATTTGCAAATAACTTTGTTTTAACTAGTTTGCGTTACCAAAGATCAGGTAAGGGCTCAAATAACCTCAAAGAGAAGGTTTTAGGCCTTCTTCGAGGTTCACAACTGTGGGTCCCGACCAAATTTAAGACTATGTGGGTGATCAAATAAACAAAGAGAAACACAAAAGTCGAAGAGTTTCATTATAACACAATGAGAATTGGTACAAGCCTTCAAGGATACTGCTATAACGGTCTATATTGAATGGCTAAGTGTATAAAAGAAACAGGGGGGGGGGGAGGATCCTAAGTTTTTTAGCCTAAAGGATAACCTCGCGCAACATAAATAATACTTCGCAACTCCCTTTAGATAAGAGTTGCTCATATTATTCAACATGCACAAACTATTATCTCCTACCGTCGATTACTATTTGAAGTTGTTTACCTAAAGCATTCTAATTCAATTCTAAGTCGCGTCATATGTGTGCGCTACCTATCCCAGGCCTATGGTCCAGGAGGCTTTGGACATATTATTTTGGTGGTTCTCGACTTTACTCGGGTTGCTCAAAAATGGATAAAACTAAGTGACATTCAAAGCATGTAGGACTACACATAAAGACAATAAATGGCTCAAGTTAGCCTCCACACATGAGCAACAAATGCACGCAAGTATATTCTTACATTAGGGAGTAGACAATTTTAGACTTAAGACGAATTAAAGTCATTAAGTCCTATAGACATGACTTCTATGTGATTTTGATTTCAAGATTTTTACAGGCAGTGTTGTTGTTTTAAACCAACTAATTTGCAGATTATAGGCATTACAAACCCTATAGGCATGATCTCTAAATTGTTTGCGTAATGAGGCAGTAAAACCATTTGAAAGCACAAAATTCCCGTGTTTGATTTTAAAGACATACTTTCTAGGCGAGTAATAGTATCCTATAGGCAGGATTTCTAAGAGTTGATATTTGAAATTGATTGTATTATACTTATTCCTATAGACATGTTATCTAGATGGCAGTGTAATAGAAATAGCAATAGCAATAGCAGTAGCTAATTAATCAATTACGGTCTTATAGACATGATGTCTAGATGAATATTAATTGGAGCAGGTCTCTATAACTTAACGCGATCCTATTGGCATGATATCTAACACATGACAATAGAGCAAATAACCAATGATAATGCAATACAATAGGCAGCTAATAACGTATAAGAGTAGAGCATGTGAACAAGTGAAATACTCAGGTCCTATAGGCATGTTATCTAACAAACATATAGAAATAGAATATGTTGAGCAAAATGAAACACTTAGATCCTATAGGCATGTTTCTATCCTTTCATGCAAGCATTAGAATATACCCATTTCCCCAATTTCACTAACACCCCAATTGTTTATTTACAAATTATTATAGGTCCAGAATTAAATAATACAAATTTAAAGATGGCCAAATACAAGTTGAAACAAATATAGGCCCACTAAGGCAATTACAGACCCAATACAAAGTAACCCAAGGGTATCCCTGGGCCTTCAATAGCATTATTCCCCGAACAAACAACATGCCTAAACCGTAGGCTCACCAGAATAGTACAATGCTCCTGAATCCAATGCGCAGGTCCAATGACACATATGGACCAAAACCAGGCCCAACGAATAACTTACTTACCCAAATGTGTGCCAAACTTAGCCATACAAGTGACAAACTAGACATAGAATTAATTAAACATCTTTTAAGATTAAACACTTATTTCTTAAAGTTGTGACTAATAACAACTCTAGCCAAGACATATAGACATGATCATACTAAATTGGAAGGCACACAAAGAACATAAGAAGCAAGTTTATGATTGTAATTCCAGAAACAAAGTTTAAAAATGACAGGATTGGACACTACAGGTTAGTAAATCATTTCAAGGAGTTTCAAAACGAAGCATGATTCAAGATCAACCTAAAGAACCTTAGCTGGAGGTCTAGCATAATCATAGAAAAAGAAGGAAATAAAAAACAACCTTCACATGAAAGTGTCTACCATAAAAAAACTCTAATGAAAATAGCATAATCAAATAGGTTGAAGGACATGGTCTACACAATCCTTAATTGAGCATGAAAAATCATGGACATGCTAAATACCAGTCATAGCACAAAGACATAAACACTAACAAAATTCATAGCAGGCAAAGATACAACAAGATCCAGATTACACATAGAAGAAAAGCTGGATGTTACATTTTTTACCTTATAGGATTTTGGCAGTACTAATCACGCATATATCACACTTAAAAGTTTACAAATAGCAAGGAGGCATATTGGGCTAAACATTGAGACAATATGATTACATGGATGATCGTGGGTCAATTTGTAGAGAAAAAGTAGGTTATGCATAAAGGATTCAACAGAAAGAGACTCATTAAGACAAATTCTGGGCAAGAACTAGTTCCTTAGGAGTTCAAGTACAAAAGTTCAAGGTAAGGCTTGAAAAAGGACTCATAACAAATAGCCAATAAACGAATTTGAGCATACATAAACATGATAGTCTCAAACAAGCATAACAGTCAGAAAATCTTCCAAATTGAATACACTAAATGAACATATGTAGACTTATACCGATTCTAATGAATAATTATAGAAGAAAATCAAAGCAAGGTCGGCACAATGTCATATTGGTTCATAAGAGTTCAAACAAAATATATATTTAGAAGCATGAACACAAGAAGGGAGAAAACATAATTGTGAGGGATTGAACGCTTACCAGTTTACAAATTTAACAACAAATAGAAGAGATTCACCAAGTTCCAGTAGCAAAGCAAGAACATCAAAAACTCTAAACCCTAGTACGTCAGAGTTCACAGGAGCTTCGAACAAGCCCCGAACAGTGCTCGCACTAGGGAGGTAGATGTAAAAGATTCTAGTGGCCTTGGCTTTCAGCCGTCCAAGAGCTTAAGTTTCAGAATAATATAGAACAAGTGAGAGTGAGAGAACAGTGATTCTGGTCTGTCAAAAGGGGAAATTTAGGAAGGGTATATAGTGGTATTGATTGAACAAACAAAATGGAAAACATTCGATCAAACACAAATAAGGAAAGAAAATATCACATGCAATTAATAATAGAACCGATAAAGGATTAATCAAAATTTCAATTCCTAGTTGGGTCCAATGGCCATGAATCTGATCGGAAATGCAAGAATCGTTCATTGTAGAGTATATATAGATGAAACATCGTCCAGATCTGCACAAAAGATAGAGCCAAATAAGTCCTGTCTTGAAATGTAGAATTTACCAAAGTTAGGTAAATAAGTAGTAACACCATGTACGCGTGAGTAGTAGCAGAATAAGGCAAGAAAATTGCAAAAAGATTCCATATTGGGGCCGGATTTGGAGAGGATTTAGAGATACAACGGATAGGGTTTCTGAAGGAAACGGGAGAGTGTTTAGAGGAGGCTATTGAAGGGAATTGAGGATTAGGGTTTGGGGTTGGATAGTTAAAAGGGGTAGATAGTTTATGGGCCATTAATCTCTAAGATCAACGACCAGGATTAAAAGAACTGGGAGAGCGGGTTGAATAAATGGGTTACGACCGGGTTGGGTTAAAATGGTCATTTGGTTTGGGCTAAAGGGATTGGGCCATGGATGTGGTTCTGTTTAGTCCGAAAACTAGCTCAAAATTGGGCCAGATTTTAAAATAAAAGATTAAAGGAGACTATTTTAATAAAAATAGTTAAATAAAATATAAAAATGATATTTAAGAAATTTAATAATTTAAAACATTAGTATAAGATTATAAAAATGTAAAAAATTATTATAACCTTGAATAAAATGAAAAATGCAATAAATTATAAAATATAGACTATTATTGTAAGATTGTGTAAATAGCCTAAAAATACTAATATAACTATATGAAATGAAGTAAAAATATTTAAAACATACATGTGGGTGTAAATAATAAATTTGGATGATTAATTCATCACACAAATAATTTAAAGGAATAATTAGTAAATATTCAAGTAATTAAAATGCAAGAAAATTAATTTTAAAGATCTACAAATTATGAAAAATTATGAAAAATGCTTGTATAAATCTTTTGAATAAAATAATGATGCAAAATGACATTTTGAAAGTATATATACTTTTTTGAAAAAGTGTGAGGGCAAAATTGGATATCAACAGCTGCCCCTCTTTACCCAAGAATGATGAAAAAGCTGTCGAGTTACCTGCAAAACTCAAAACATGGTGCACACGAACATATATAGGTTATTTAAACATGACACGGATTCCCTTCGGACCATGAAGGTTGTCTTCAGACGATGAGGCTGATGTCCTTGGACCATGACGTCCTGGTCCATGAAGCGTATGATTAGGGATTCGTAGGCCATGAATTGGCGTCCTCGGGCCATGAGGATGGTGCCTCTGGACTATGACGCCTTTGAATAATGATGTTTAGTATCGAGAGATATTCAGGCCATGGGATGGTTTCTGCAGGCTATGAGGATGGTGCCTTCAGACTATGACACCTTTGGACAATGTGGCAATATTTCAACCATGAAATGCAAAGATATGGAGGTATCAATCGTTTGATAGAGAAAACAGATGATGCTTAGAGAACGAGACAAGACAGGGCTTGGACTTGTGTGAGATGACGGTAGTGCTTAGCCCGATGCGAAGAAGGGAGACAATGCTTAGTCTCATGCAAGGAAAAGGTAGTTCTTAGCCTTATGCAGTGGGGAGGCAGAGTTTAGACTCAATAGAGACAGTTCTTAGTCTCATGCAGGAAAAAGGAAATGCTTAGCCTTGTGAAGTTATGGACGCAATGCTTAGCCTCATGCAAGAAGTGGAGACATTGCTTAGTATCATGCAAGGAAAGACAGTGCTTAACCTTATGCGATTATGGAGGCAATGCTTAGACTCATGAAAGAAGTGGAGATAGGGCTTAGTCTCATGTAGGGAAAGTCAGTGCTTAGCCTTATACATTTATGGAGTCAATGCTTAGTGTCACGACCCAAAATACTAACTCAGATTGTGATGGCGCCCAACACCGGGGTTAGGCAAGCCACACTTAAATTACTAAGGATCCCTCCCATGCTTGGTTAAACATCCCAATACGTGCAAGGTTTTAAAGTTCAAAAATATTAAATGAAAAAGATAGCAAGCCATTTCTACCAAAAGCAGTCAAAAAAGAGGAATGAGCCAATATATACATATACAAACCCGCAAAACCAAAATAACAACTAGGTGTGTGCCAGGAACTAGTGTCACAAGTCCTACGGGCATACTAACAGAATATACAAAACATAATATACAATCCACTGTCTGAAAGAAATAGACGGGAAATAAGCAAAAGAAAACTCCATGGTGCTGCTCAGGATCGTCAGGAGAAGCAGCTCACCGTGAAGTCGGGTCCAACTAAGATCAGAATCGAGCTCCGGTCTGATAACCAGATGCACCAGCCTCAGAACCTGTACAATTAAGTACAGAAGTGCAGCATTAGTACATAAACAAATATGTACCCAGTGAGTATCCCGCCTAACCTCGAAGAGGTAGTGATGAGAGGTCGACTTGACACTCACTAAGGTCCAACAAAATAATTAGCAAGATATAATATCAGTAACAAACATACAAGGATGATAAAAGCAGTAAACATTTAAAATAACAGTATTTCAAATAAATACTGGAAGTAAATATACAATCTCTACCTCATTATTCTTTTCTTTCCTTTAAAATATATCTGAACACTCAAAATCCATAACAAAATTCTTAACAATTTAACATGTGCATACAGGATAAGGACAACCGGCCGGAGCCATCATAATGATCATATATGTGCACTGCCGAGGGTCGAACGACCCGAACCATAATATATATATCTTTCAATCTCGTCGTGGCATACATCCCGCTCCGATGAGAGTGGGGGAAATAACACTCCGCTCGCGGAATGTAAATTGCGAAGCGGTCACATGCAGACACACCACACATTTATTCTTCATCAATTACTTTTCGTGAAAAAATCCTTAAAATTACTTAAATTCCATGATCTCAGGGAAACAAGCCACATGTAACATTAATTCACTAAGCATATAGTTCATTTCAAGGAAACCATAAGGCATGGTGTAGGCCTAACTACCCGGACATAACAATAATAGTCAGTACGTACGGACTCTCATCACTTTGCGCGTACGTAGCCCCCAAAACATTAGCACATAGTCATTTAAAGCACCTAGGGGGACAGTTCCCCCTTACAAGGTTAGAAAGGAGACTCACCTCGTGTCGAATCTACTCCCCGGACCAAGAACGCGCCCGAAACTCCGAACTCTACACTCGAGGACTCGAAACTAGCCAAATGTTCTACAAATTCATCAATTTATCCTCAAAGTATGGAAATCCTCCTACTACTAAGTCAAATTCTCCATTCTTGAAGAAATCCTAAAATCCAACCCCAGGACCGCATGCTCGGATTCCAAAAATTTTCGAAGGAAACACTCACCCATAGCCTAAGGATCATTAATACATGATTTTTACTTGATTCCAAAAATTTTCGAAGGAAACACTCACCCATAGCCTAAGGATCATTAATACATGATTTTTTTACTTGATTTCATATCTAATTCACGGGTAATTTTCTAAATTCTCGAAGGCCCTAGGTTACTACCCAATTTCCTAAATTTTCACTAATTAAGTAGTTAAATTCCACTAAAAATGCATGCATTAACTAACTATAGGATATAATCTACTTACATTTCAGTGATTGGGTCGTTGAGCCCTTTTCTCAAGCTCTAAAGGTGTTCTAATGGAGGAAGAAATGAAGAAATAATGAAGACCCGTATTTAAGAAACACATTGTCTGACAGTGTTTCCGCACCTGCGGCTCAAGGACCGCACCTGCGGTCTCGCACCTACGAGCAAAGGCTCGCACCTGCGAAAATGGACGAGGAAGCATGGGTCCGCACCTGCAGAGGGGAGACCGCACCTGCGGCTCCGCTCCTGCGAAACTTTGTCCGCACCTGCGAGAAATGGACTGCCTGTTGGGGGTCGCATCTGCGAGGCAGGGACCGTAGGAGCGGTCCCGCACCTGCGACTGGGCAACCGCACCTGCGGATCACACCAGAACAGGTGCACCAGTAGCTATTTCAGATCCGGGAGGCACCTGGGCCCACCCGAGCCCCCGTCCAAATATACCAACAAGTCCCAAATCATAATACGGACTCGCTTGATCCTTCGGAACACCCAAAACAACGCTAAAACTCAAAATCATACCTCAAAACCCCTAGAACCAAACTTAGGAACTTTAAGTTTTCTTGACTTCGCTAACAACGCGCCGAACCGACCTATACTACTCGGAATGACACCAAATTTTGCAGGCAAGTCATAAATGACATAACAGAACTATTCCCGATCTCGAAATTTTGTTCGGACCTCGATAACACAAAAACACGTCCCAAACCACAATAGGAACTTAAGGAACTTCTTATTTCAATATTGGGCGCTGAAACGCTCCCGGGTCATCAGAAACCCATTCCGAACATACGCCCATGTCCAAAATCATCATACGAAGCTACCTGAATTGTCGAAACTTGATTCCAAGGTCGTTTACCTAAAATGTTGACCGAAGTCAAACTTGGCCTTAAAGGCCAACCTTAAGGAACTAGGTGTTCCTATAGCATTCTAAACACTTCTGAATCCCAGACCACCCGCCCCCGCAAGTCATAAATCACAATAACCCGCTATAGGAAGTTCCATTTAGGGGAACGGGGTCCGATAACAAAAACGACCGGTCGGGTCGTTACATTCTCCACCTCTTAAACAAACGTTCGTCCTCGAACAGGTCTAGAATCATACCTGAAGTGCTGAATAAATGTGGTGCTTCGCATGTCCTCCTCGGACTCCCAGGTCGCCTCCTCGACTGGTTAGCCCTTCCACTGGACCTTTACGGCAGAAACTCTCTTGGACCTCAACTGACGGTCCTGTCTATCAATAATAGCAACTGGCTCCTCCTCGTAGCCCAACCTCTCATCCAACTGAATAGTGCTGAAATCAACCACGTGAGAGATGTCAGCGTGGTACCTCTGGAGCATGGATACATGAAAAACTGGATAAAATCCTGATAAACTGGGAGGCAAGGCCAGCTCATAAACAACCTCCCCAACTTGCCTCAACACCTCGAAGGGACCTATAAACCTCGGGCTTAGCTTGCCCTTCTTCCCAAACCTCATAATACCCTTCATAGGCGAGACTTTTAACAGGACCCTATCTCCCTTCATAAATGATACATCACGTGCCCTCTGATCCGCGTAACTCTTCTGTCTGGACTGTGCTGTGTGGAGCCTCTCCTGAATCAACTTCACTTTCTCCAAAGTATCCTTCACCAGGTCAGTGCCATATAACTTAGCCTCGCTAGGCTCAAACCACCCGATAGGAGAACGACATCGCCGACCATACAAAGCCTCAAATGGTTCCATCTCAATGCTGGACTGATAACTATTATTGTAAGCAAACTCGGCCAAAGGAAAGAACTGGTCCCACTGACCTTCGAAGTCAATCACACACACCCTGAGCATGTTCTCCAATATCTGAACTGTACGCTCCTACTGACCATCAGTCTGAGGGTGAAATGTTGTGCTGAGATCTATCTGGGTACCCATCTCACTATGCAATGCTCTCTAGAAGTGCAAGGTGAAATGAGGACCTCGATTTGATATAATGGACACCGGCACACCATGCAACCGGTCTATCTCCCGAATGTAAATCTGGGCCAACCTCTCAGAAGTATAAGTAGTAGCTACTGGAATGAAATGTTCCGATTTGGTCAATCTGTCCACAGTGACCCAAACCGCGTAAACCTTCCGCAAGGTCCGAGGAAACCCAACCACGATGTGCTCCCATTTTCACTCAGGAATGGGCATCTGCTGAAGTAGGCCTCCTGGCCTTTGGTGCTCATACTTAACCTGCTGGAAATTAAGACACCTAGCCACATACTCCACAATGTCCTTCTTCATCTGCCTCCACTAGTAATGCTACTTCAAATCACAATACATCTTCGTTGCACCAGGATGAACAGAATACCGAAAACTGTGTGCCTCCTCTAGAATACTCTCCCTTAGGCCATCAACCTTAGGAACACATAAGCGGCCTAAAGTCTCAGAACACCATTTTCGCCAATAATAACCTACTTGGACCTACCTTGAACCATTGTCTCTCGTAGCTCATCCAAACACGGATCATCATACTGCCGAGCCTTAATCTCCCCCAATAGCGAAGACTGATCAACCACATGTGCAAAAACTCCACGAGGCTCTGAAAGGTCTAATCTCACCAGGCGATTGGCCAAGGACTGAATGTCCAAGGCTAGAGGTCTCTCCTCTGCTGCAATATAAGCCAAGCTACCCATACTCTCTGCCATCCTGCTCAAAGCATCTGCTACCACATTTGCCTTGCCCCGATGATAAAGAATGGTGATATCATAATCCTTCAACAACTCAAGCCATCTGCACTGCCTCAAATTAAGATTCTTCTGCTTGAACAAGTTCTTCAACCTTGGATGGTATGTATCAACCTCAAAGGACACTCCATACAAGTAGTGCCTCCAAATCTTAAGAGCATGAACAATCGCTGCCAACTCCAAATCGTGCACATGATAATTCTTCTCATGAACCTTTAGATGGAGTGAATAATAAGCAACAACTCTTCCCTCCTGCATCAATACACACCCCAAGCCAACACGCGAAGCGCCGCAATATACTGTATACATCCTAGAACCGAAAGGCAATACTAGAACTGGTGCTGAGGTCAATACTGTCTTGAGCTTCTGAAAGATCGCCTCACACTAGTCAGACCATCGAAACGGGGCATTCTTCTGATTCAATCTATTCAATGGAGCTTCAATAGAAGAGAACCCCTCCACAAATCGGCGATAATAGCCTGCTAGGCCCAAAAAGCTCCTAATCTTTGTAGCTGAAGTAGGACGCGACCAACTTTGAACTACCTCGGTCTTCTGAGGATCAACCTTGATACCCTCTCCGGATACCACATGCCCCAAGAATGCCACGGAATCCAACCAGAACTCACACTTGGAGAACTTAGCATATAGCTTCTGTTCTCGCAAAGTCTGGAGCGCAACTCTCAAATGTTGCTCGTGCTCCCCCAGGCTACGTGAGTAAATCAAAATGTCATCAATGAAGACAATGACAAAGGAATCAATATACGGCCTGAAAACCCTATTCATCAAGTCTATGAATGTTGTTGCGGCATTAGTCAATCCAAAGGACATCACTAGGAACTCATAATGGCCATATCTCGTACGAAAAGCAGTATTCGGAACATCTGAAGCCTGAATCCTCAACTGATGATACCCCGATCTCAAATCAATATTAGAAAACACATGAGCACCCTATAACTGGTCAAACAAATCATCGATGCGCGACAAAGGATACTTGTTCTTAATGGTAACCTTGTTCAAATGGCGGTAATCAATACACATCCGCATGGACCCATCCTTTTTCTTCACGAATAGAACTGGAGCATCCCACGGCGATACACTCGGTCTGATGAACCCCTTAGATAATAACTTCTCAAGCTGCTCCTTCAACTCTTTCGGAGCCATACCGTACGGAGGAATAGATATAGGTTGGGTGCCTGGAGGTAAATCAATGCAGAAATCAATATCACGATCCGAAGGTATGCCCGTAAGGTCCGAAGGAAATACATCAGCAAACTCTCGAACAACTGGCATTGAATCAATCGTCAGAGACTCGGTGGTGGTGTCCCGCACATAGGCGAGGTAGGCCAGTTAACCCTTCCCGACCATGTGTCGAGCCTTCTGGAATGAAATAACCCGGCTGGCTGGACTAACTGAGGAACCTCTCCACTCTAGCCTAGGCGACTCTGGCATGGCTAAAGTAACTGTCTTGGCATGGAAATCTAGCACGACATGATAAGGATATAGCCAATCCATGCCTAAAATAATCTCGAAATCAACCATGTCGAGCAATAAGAGATCCGCTCGAGTCTCGAACCCGCAAAATGAAATCACACAGGACCGACAAATCCGGTCTACAACCACAGAATCGCCCACGGGAGTGGACACATAAATAGGAGAACCCAAGGTCTCACGAGGGACATCCAGAAAATGAGCAAATAAGACCAAAACATAGGAATAAGTGGATCCTGGATCAAATAACACTAATGCCTCTCTACCACATATTGTAATAATACCTGTGATCACGGCGTCTGAGGCCATTGCATCTGATTTGGCCGGGATAACATAGAATCTAGCTGGAGCACCAGAAGACTGAGCCCCGCCAGAATGAACAGGAGCTGACTGACCTCTCCCTGACTGGCCTCCACCTCTAGAACGACCCCTGCCGACCTGTCCCCCACCTCTAGGTGGCCTGACGGCTGGTGCTGGACCCATAGGCTGAAAATCCTGTTGCACCGCATTGCCCCGAAACCTGGGAAAATGCCTCTTCATATAACCTGGATCCCCACACTCATAACAACCTCCGGGTATCATTGCATGCTGCCCCGAAGAGGAACCCTGAATTGCCGGAGAGTGATGTGTACTCTCTGGCATAACACTGAAGTAGGGACTGGGGAATCTCGGATAACTGGGATAACCAATGGGTGAACTCTGAATGGCTGGAGGGCGGTAGGAACGCTCTGGCATGGGTCTGAAATGAGCCCTCGCTGGAACACCTCGGGGAGGTGGTGGGGGTGCTGAATATAGAGGCTTGCTGGGCTGACCTCTACAGAACTGACCTCTGCCCCTGACTGGGGAACCTCTGAAATCCCCGGAGAATCTGGCTCTCTTGTCCTGCTAACCCTGCTCTCTGCCTCTCGATCGATATCCCTCAATCCGACGAGCTATCTCGACCACCAGCTGATAGGGAGTCCCCATCTCCACCTCTCGGGCCATGTTGGCCCTAATACCGGAGTGCAACCCCGCTACAAATCTCCGCACTCTCTCAGCATCAGTAGGATATATCATAAGTGCGTGGCAAGACAACTCTGAGAATCTAGCCTCATAATCTGTCACTGACATCTGTCCCTGCTCCAACTGCTCAAACTGATATCGCAGCTCTTCCCTCTCAGAGGGTGGGATATACATGTCTAGAAAAATCTGAGTGAACTGCTCCCAGGTGATAAGAGGAGAATCTGCTGGCATGTTGAGAATATAGGACTGCCACCATCTGCGAGCTCTTGCCTCTAGCTGGAAGGTAGTGAAGTCCACTCCATGGGACTCTAATATCCTCATATTGTGCAGCCTATCCCTGGACCTTTCAACAAACTCCTGGGCATCCTCTCCCCTCTCACCCCCGAAGACTGGAGGGTGCAACCGAGTTCATATATCTAATAACTTTTGCGGATCGCCGTCAGCAGCTGCCCTAGGCTCAGGTGCTGCTGCTAAGGCTGGGCCCCACCCACGGGTAGTGTACCTGGGGTATGATGTAATGTTGTTGCCTGACCTGCAGCCTGGGCGGTAGGAGTCTGGGCCCATCTTCCCGCCTGAGATGTGGCAGGATCTGCCGAAAATAAACCAGCCTGGGACATGGTATCCATGAACCGCATCATACGACCCATGATCTCCTGAAATCCTGGCGCCGTCATAAAGTCCACTGGAGCAGGACCTGCTGGGGGCACCTCACCCTGCTCCTCTATAGTAGGGTCCTCTGGTGGTATGACTGGAATAGCTCAGGGATGCCCTCGTCCCCTACCTCGGGCCGGTGCCCTCCCCCGGCCTCTGCCACGGCCTCAAACAACGGGGGTAGCGGCCTCTCCCGGGTCTGGAACATCGGATGCACGCGTCCTCACCATCTGTGAGAGAATAGAAGAATGAAATTTAGTAAACCATTGACTGCACGATAGAATAAAAATAAGGAGAGGTTTTCCTAACACCCTATAGCCTCCCGAAGATAAGTACAGACGTTTCCATACTGATCCGCAAGACTCTACTAGGTTTGCCCGTGACTTGTGAGACCTACGTGAACCTAGTGCTCTAATACCATGTTGTCACGACCCAAAATACTAACTTAGGTCGTGATGGAACCCAACACCGGGGTTAGGCAAGCCCACACTTAAATTACTAATGATCCCTCCCATGCTTGGTTAAACATCCCAATACGTGCCAAGTTTTAAAGTTCAAAAACATTAATTGAAAAAGATAGCAAGCCATTTCTATTAAAAGCAGTCAAAAAAGAGGAATGAGCCAATATATACATATACAGACCCGCAAAACCAAAATAACAACTACGTGTGTGCCAGGAACTAGTGTCACAAGTCCTACGGGCATACTAACAGAATATACAAATATACAATTCCACTGTCTGAAAGAAATAGACGGAATTAAGTACAGAAGTGCAGCATGAGTACATAAACAAATATGTACCCAGTGAGTATCCCGCCTAACCTCGAAGAGGTAGTGACGAGAGGTCGACTTGACACTCACTAAGGTCCAACAAAATAATTAGCAAGATATAATATCAGTAACAGACATACAAGGATGATAAAAGCAGTAAACATTTAAAATAACAGTAATCCAAATAAATACTGGAAGTAAATATACAATCTCTACCTCATTATTCTTTTCTTTCCTTTAAAAATATATTTGACCACTCAAAATCCATAACAAAATTCTTAACAATTTAACATGCGCACACAGGATAAGGACAACTGGCCTGAGCCATCTCATATTTGTGCATTGTCGAGCGTAGAACGGCCCGAACCATAATATATATATCTTTCAATCTCGCCGTGGCATATGGTCTGCTCCCATGAGAGTGGGGGAAATATTACTCCGCTCGCGGAATGTATATTGTGAAGCGGTCACATGCACACACAATCCACACATTTATTCTTCATAAATTACTTTTCGTGAAAAATTCCTTAAAATTACTTAAATTCCATGATCTCAGGGAAACAAGCCGCATGTAACATTAATTCACTAAGCATATAGTTCATTTCAAGAAAAACATAAGGCATGGTGTAGGCCTAACTACCCGGACATAACAATAATAGTCGCTATGTACGGACTCTCATCACTTTGCGCGTACGTAGCCCCCACAAACATTAGCACATAGTCATTTAAATCACCTAGGGGGACAGTTCCCACTTACAAGGTTAGAAAGGAGACTCACCTCGTGTCGAATCTACTCCCCGGACCAAGAACGCGCCTGAAACTCTGAACTCTACACCCGAGGACTCGAAACTAGCCAAATGATATACAAATTCATCAATTTATGCTCAAAGTATGGAAATCCTCCTAATACTAAGTCAAATTCACCATTCTTGAAGAAATCCTAAAATCCAAACCGGTGCCCGCATGCTCGGATTCCAAAATTTTTCAAAGGAAACACTCACTCATAGCCTAAGGATCATTAATACATGACTTTTTACTTGATTTCATAGCTAATTCACGGGTAATTTTCTAAATTCTCGAAGACCTTAGGTTACTACCCAATTTCCTAAATTTTCACTAACTAAGTAGTTAAATTCCACTAAGAATGCACGCATTAACTAACTCTAGGATAGATCTACTTACCTTTCAGTGATTGGGTCGTTGAGAACTTTTCCCAAGCTCTCAAGGTGTTCTAATGGAGGAAGAAATGAAGAAATAATGAAGAATCTAAGAAACACATTGTCTGACAGTGTTTCCACACCTGCGGCTCGAGGAACGCACCTGCGGTCTCGCACCTGCGAGCAAAGTATCGCACCTGCCGAAATGGACGAGGAAGCCTGGGCCCGCACCTACGGAGGGGAGACCGCACCTGCGGCTCCGCTCTTACAAAACTTTGTCCGCACCTGCGAGAAATGGACTGCCCGCTGGGGGTCGCACCTGCGAGGTAGGGACCGCAGGAGCGGTCCCGCACCTACGACTGAGCAACCACACCTGTGGATCACACCAGAACAGGTGCACCAGTAGCTATTTCAGCTGGTTTTTGGCCTCGTGTGGTGTCCGGGAGGCATCTGGGCCCAACCGAGCTCCCGTTCCAATATACCAACAAGTCCCAAATCATAATATAGACTCGCTCGAGCCTTCAGAACACCCAAAACAACACTAAAACTCAAAATCACACCTCAAAACCCCTAGAACCAAACTTAGGAACTTTAAGTTTTCTTGACTTCGCTAACAACGCGCCGAACTGACCTATACTACTTGGAATGACACCAAATTTTGCAGGCAAGTCATAAATGACATAACGAAACTATTCCCGATCTTGAAATTCCGTTCGGACCTCGATAACAAGAAAACACGTCCCAAACCACAATAGGAATTTAAGGAACTTCGTAGTTCAATATTGGGCACCGAAACACTCCCGGGTCATCAGAAACCCATTCCAAACATATGCTCTGGTCCGAAATCATCATACAAAGCTACTAGGACCGTCGAAACTTGATTCTGAGGCCGTTTACCCAAAATGTTGACTGAAGTCAAACTTGACCTTAAAGGCCAACCTTAAGGAACCAGGTGTTCCTATAGCACTCTAAACATTTCCGAATCCCGGACCACCCGCCCCTGCAAGTCATCAATTATAATAAGCTGCTATGTGAAGTTTCATTTAGGGGAACGGGGTTCGATAATGCAAAACGACCGGTCGGGTCGTTACACTTAGTCCCATGTAAGAAGTGGAGACATTGCTTAGTCTCATGCAGGGAAAGGCAGTGTTTAGCCTTATGCGGTTATGGAGGCAATTCTTAGCCTCATGCAAGAAGTGGAGATAGGGCTCAGTATCATGCAGGTAAAGGCAGTGCTTAGCCTTATACAAGAAAAGGGATAAGTGATTGTGAGAGAGTGAAGTATTTCTTAGCTGGATATGTTTGCGTTTGGAAACTTGTACTCATGAAGGTAGTGATTAGATGTGCGTATGTATTCGCGAATGTTACTGTTGTGTTTATCGTGCCTGCATTCAAAGAAAAACTTTCCGTGATCTTGACTCTTTGATTCTCCTTTACTCTTGTCTTGAGGTCCTTCTTGAGTTACCTTGGGTATCCTTTGGCTGTCACAGAAACAAAATTTTTGAAAAATATGTATGCATTTGAAAAACTATTTGCAAAAATGTAATTATTTGAAATGTATTATAGTAGGTAAGATCAAAATAATTTTGATGAACCGGTGACTGTGACACATTTAGAGACATGGAAACCTCCTTTTTTTAGAATTTTGAGGGTCCTGCCCCAGTTTAAATGCATACTTCTGACAATACTATTTTGCTTGTTCCACATATGACGAAGTCGGCTGAACTTGCGATCTTTCCCCAGTTTCGGATCAAGGGAAAATGAAGATTTTATTCAGATGTGGCCTAACCCATAGGGATGCCTAGGTATCCCCTCTTAAACAAGAATTAGGTCAAGCGTAGTTCAGTTACATCAAACAAAGAAATGCAAATAATCCTAAACATAGTATCTCTTGAATGCGTCTGAGTTGATAGGTTTTGGCCAAATCTCTCCGTCCAATTCTGCAAGTATAAGTGCTCCTCCTGTTAGTACCCTATGAACTATATAGGGACCCTGCTAATTGTGTGAGAACTTCCCCTTGGCTTCATCTTGATGTGGGAAGATTCGCTTTAGCACCAATTACCCCGGTGTGAATTGCCTTGGTCTGACTTTTTTTAAAATCTCTTGCCATCCTGTTCTGGTAGAGTTGACTATGACACACCGCATTCATTATTTTCCCATCAATGAGAGCTAGTTGTTCTTAGCGACTCTGCACCCATTCTGCATCGCTGAGCTCGGTTTCTTGTATAATTCTTAAAGAAAGGATTTCTACTTCTGCAGGAATAACCGCTTCAGTACCATAAACCAATAAGTAGGGAGTTTCCCCAGTTGATGTGTGAACCGTGGTACGATACCCGAGCAGAGAAAATGGCAGCATCTCGTGCCATTGTTTGTAATTGTCTACCATTTTCCTCAATATCTTCTTGATGTTCTTGTTTTCGGCTTCTATGGCTCTGTTCATTTGCGACATGTCTGCTATGGAGTTTTTATGCTTGATCATGAAGGTTTCACACATGGACTTCATTAGATCACTGTTGAGATTAGCAGCTTTATCGGTGATGATTGACTCTGGTACTCCGGACTGACAAATAACGCGGTCCCGAACAAAATTTGCTACGACCTTCTTAGTTACAGCTTTGTAAGATGCGGCTTCAACCCATTTTGTAAAGTAGTCTATGGCTACTAGAATGAGTTTATGCCCATTTGAAGCAGCGGGTTGGATCGGGCCGATGACTTCCATACCCCATGCCGAGAAAGGCCAAGGTGAACTTGTTGCGTTGAGTTCATTGGGTGGTACCTGTATCATGTCAACATGTATCTGGCATTGGTGGCACTTCTAAACATACTTGATGTAGTCTGTTTCAATAGCCATCCAGAAATACCCCGCTCTTAATATATTTTTGGCTAAGGTGAACCCATTCATGTGCAGTCCGCAGGTTCTGGCATGTATTTCCTCGAGCAATTTGGATGCCTCCTTGGCGTCGATGCACCATTTTAACCCCAGGTCTGGAGTTCTTCTATACAGAATTCCCTCGCTTTGAAAAAAATGGTTGGCTAACCTTCTAAGTGTGCGCTTCTGAGTATGGGTAGCATGCTCTAGATATTCTCCATTTTCCAAATATTCCTTGATGTCGTGAAACCACGGATTTCCATCACTCTCTTCTTCAACACGAGCACAATAAGTTGGCTGCTTATGAATTCCTATTGGGATGGGATCTATGAAATTCTTATCTAGGTGTTGTATCATGATAAAGTGGCTAATGCATCTGCGAACTCATTTTCAACCCTCGGAACATGTTTGAATTGTATCTTTGTGAACCTCTTGATCAGCTCTTGTACATAGTGCAAATATGGAAATATTTTGGTATTCTTTGTGGCTCGTTCTCCTAGAACCTGGTGCACCAAAAGATCTAAATCTTTGATTACCAGCAGCTCCTGAACATTCATGTCAATGGCCAAACAGAGTCCCAAGATGCAGGCATCATATTCCGCCATATTGTTGGTGCATAGGAACCTGCGTTTTGCGGATACTGGATAGTGTTGGCCGGTTTATGACACCAAGATGACTCTGTTACCTACTCCTTTGAAGTTTGCTTCTCCGTCAAAGAACACTCTCCAACCATCATATGCTTCGATGACATCATCTACTACAAATGACACCTCCTAATCGGGAAAATACATTTTCAATCGTTCGTATTCTTCATCTGTGGGATTTTCTGCTAGATGATCCGCCAATGCTTGCCCTTTCACCTCCTTCTAAGTTACATAGACGATGTCGAACTCACTCAGCAATATTTTCCACTTTGCTAACTTACCCGTAGGCATGGGTTTCTGAAAGATGTATTTCAGAGGATCCATCCTTGATATGAGATATGTAGTGTATGCATAGAAATAATGCCTCAACTTCTGAGCTATCCATGTCAAAGCACAGCAGGTACATTCCAGCAAAGAAAACGGAGCTTCGTAGGGTATGAATTTCTTGCTCAGATAATATATCGCCTGCTCTTTTCTTCTAGTCTCATCATGTTGTCCCAGAATGCATCCAAAAGATCTGTCCAATACAGACAAATAAAGCAACAAAGGTCTTCCTAGTTCTGGTGGGACAAAAATGGAGGTTTAGATAAATGTTCCTTGATTTTGTCGAAGGCTTTCTAGAATTCTTCAGTTCAGCCTGTTTCAGCATCTTTCCTAAGCATCCTGAAGATTGGCTCACATATACGGTTGATTGTGCTACGAAGCAGATGATGTAATTAATACGCCCTAAAAAGCTCATCACATCTTTCTTATTCTTCGGAGGTGGAAAGTCTTGGATTGCTTGACTTTTGATGGGTCTAACTCAATCCCTCTGTGACTGACGATAAATCCTAACAATTTTCCAGCGGGGACTCCGAAAGCACACTTTGCAGGATTCAGGTTCAGATTATACCTTCAAAGCCAATCAAAGAATTTCCTTAGATCTGCTATGTGGCATGTACTCCTTTTGGATTTTATGATAACTTCATCCACGTACACCTCTATCTCCTTGTGTATCATATCGTGCAAAATGGTTGTCATGGCTCTCATGTAGGTTGCTCCGGTGTTCTTCAAACTATATTTTCAGCATCCTCTTCATCCATCCAGATCTGATGGTACCTTGCGAAGCAATCCACAAAGGATTGGAGTTCATTCTTGGCACAATTGTCAATCAATATGTGTATATTAGGCAACGGGAATTCATCTTTGGGACTTGCTCTGTTTAGATCTCGGTAGTCAACACATACTCGGGTTTTCCCATCTTTCTTCAGAACTGGCACAATGTTGGCCAACCAAGTCGGGTACTCGACCACTCTAAGAACCATGGCTTTGATTTTCTTTGTGACCTCCTCTTTTTCAAACTCATATCCGGCTTGAACTTTCTGAGCTTCTAATTTACTGTGGACATGTAGGATTAATGGGCAGCTTGTGAGCCACTATAGATGTGCTCAAACCTGTCATATCATCGTAAGACCATGCAAAGATATCTTCATATTCTTTTAGGAATCTCATGTACTCTTTCTTTCTCTGACGGTGATAGATGAATGTTTATGCGTGTTTCCTTGACCGTTTTGGAATCCCCTAAGTTAACTGCTTCAGTTTCGTCCAAGTTGGACTTTGGCTTGTTTTCAAAATTTTCCACTTCTATGATGATTTCCTCAAGTATTATATCATCTTCCAGATCCTCCGAGTCACTATTCTTATGTTGCATTATCTCATTATATGTCACAATCGGAGGTTCATCGGGATAGGTAATAATAATGCTACACGGAAATGAAAAATTAATGAATATCAATAAATACGAAAAGTTGTAATGAATTAATAAAATTTAGAAACATCAACAAGTGTGGCTCGTTGACTCGAGAAATTATTTCAAAACAAAATACTGAAAATGTCTCAAATGCTCAAAACTATTTTAAAATAATTGATGCTAATTTTCCAAGCTACCCAGGAACTCGACGGGCCCGGGATGGTGCAACAGTCAAGTTTTTGAGAACATCTCCTTTCTCCACGGTCTAAATGATAAGGTCTTCCTCCTCCTCCTCCTCCTCAAATATCGCACTGCAATCCATATCTTCTTCATCTAGAAACAGCTTCCTCATGCCAGCTAAGACTTCATCTTCCTCAGATCCCCATATTATATTTGCATGTTGGAATGTCTGATGCAGAGGTGGTACCGGTAGTTCCACTGGATAATAAGGACCACACCATGGTGGTGACCAATCCTGGTACTCTTGCCAAGTGTATTCATAGCCAAACCAGAAAGTTGTACCATGACGATGCGGTTGTACGAGTTTGGTGATCCCTTGAAGGTTTTTTATGAGACCTTTGCCTAGTTCATACCCTGTCCATAGTAATATACTTTCTACCTTTTTACTCCACCATCAATCCTTTCCGATTGCGTTGACTCGCCCAATGCGATGGTACGTCTTTCCACCCAGCTTCTTCCTATTTTCGATGACTGGAACGGTATGATTGGTGTAGATAGGGTTATTTCCATCTCCATGGATAATCACCGCCCGATGATTCCATTCAAACTTCACAGCCTGATGTAGATTAGAAGACACTACCCCAGCGGCATGTATCCAGGGTCGTCCCAACAATAGGTTATAGGTGGCAGATATATCTAGCACTGAACTCGACATCAAACCAAATCAGTCCCATATGTAGGTTGAGGTTGATTTCTCCAATTATATCCCTTTGGGATCTATCAAATGCCTTCAAATTTATGCTTCCCATCTGTATCTCGTGCAGGATTTTACCCAACCTCTTTATAGTAGTTAGCGAGAATATATTGAGACTGGATCCTCCATCTATTAGGACCCTGGCGATGAACTTATCCTCAAATCGCACTGCGATGTGTAATGCCCTGTTGTGACTTAGTCCCTCTGGTGGTAACTCATCTTCATGAAGGGTGATTTTGTGGCTCTCCGGTACCTGCCCGACCATATTGGCCATCTCCCCACTAATGATGTTGGTGGGTACATAAGCTTCACTCAGCACTTTCATTAAGGCATTCCTGTGTGTGTCGCAGTTTTGCAGCAGTGACAATATGGATATATGAGCAGGAGTCTTATTCAGATGATCGAAAATGAGTATTCTCTTGCTTGTACCTTTGTCCAAAGGTCATCAGTACCCGTCTCGACAATAGGCGGCTTAGATGCAGCTTCCTGGCTTGTTCCTCCCAAGTTTTCAGGTGTATAAACTCTGCCAGTTCTAGTTATGCCTTGTGCCGCACCTGTCTCTTCCATCTTTTCTTTTCCTTTTCTCCTGGCTTCCGCAACATAGTCCCATGGGATGGAAGCAACTTGCAGGATGGTGTAGGAGCTACCATCACAGTGAAGGGTGTAGTTACTTCGACCTCAAATGGTGCTTGGGTTTGTACCACAACTGATGTGAGGGTGACTAGAGACGTCTTAGGATCATCCCCCTCTCAAATGAGTCCGATTGACCCTTTCAGGTCCCATTCTTCGTCAGTCTCTATTACATTCACTCCATCGCCTCTGTGATTCAGGAGAGGATTGTTACACACGTTTGGTTCAATTTCCTTTGCATGTATGACCTTTTTTTTGATCAATGTCTGAATCTTGTATTTTAGTGTGCGACACTCATTAATTGTATTATCCTTCATGCTTGAATGATAGGCAAATGTCTTGTTGGGGTTAATCCATTGAGAAGAATATTCAATAGCAACGGCAGGGATAGGAGTGACACAACCAGCAGCCTTCAATCCTCGTATAGTTGGTCTATGGGCTCGCAAATTGGTTGTATTGTCTATGTGGTCTACGGTCGAGGTTTGGTCGAGGTTTTTGGTAGTTTTGGCGGGCGGGTGGAGGTGAATGACAATATGTGAGTTGAGTGTTATAGGCGTGGTAGGTGGTAGCAGGTTGTTGGTATCTGGGGGATGAAGGCTGATATGTTGGTAGAGGTGTTTGGTATGTGAGAGGATACTTAGGACCTTGGGCTACCATTATAGCACCTAATTCCTTTTTCTTCGAAATACCTCCCGATTGCAAGGCTTTATTTGTGTCCTGCGGTGCCTCGAAATTTGTCACTATCCCACTTTTGATCCATTTTTCTATTCTTTCTCCTAGCTTGATGATGCCGGAGAATTTGTGGTTCTCAATAAGCATCAACCTTTCATAATACTGCGAGTCTTGAGCTCTGACAAAGAACTTGTTCATTTGTTCTTCTTTGACGCTGGCCTTACTTTTGCAGCCTCATATCTGCACCTAGTAGCCTATTCGCGAAAGGTTTCTGTTGGTTTCTTCTTGAGGTTTTGAATGTAGAAAACATATGGCGCGTTCTCTGTGTTCAACCTGAATCTATCCATGAAGTCTGACTCCATGCCTTCCCAACTAACCGACTTCTTCGAGTTCTGGCTGATATACCAACACAACGCATCTCCTGTGAGGCTTCACATGAACAGTTTCATGCGGATTTGTTCGTTTTTACCCACTCCTACAAGCTTGTCACAATATGTCCTCGGATGTACTTTCAGATCACCAGTTCCATTGAACATTTCAAACTTGGGAGGTTTGTAACCCTCTGGCAATTCCTCATCTCGCTGAATGCACAAGTCTTCTTAATTTAAACATTCAACGCCTTTACCACCTTCGACATTCTGAACTCTACAAATGGGCTTCTTCAGTTCCTCCGCCATATTATTAATGAGCAGGTCCTTCTCGATTGATTCAGGTATGTATTGGGTTTGCTGCGGGGTGTGGGGTAAGGTTTCCACATATATTGGAATGCTTTGATGGACTTCGGGGATCTAGGCATAAAAGTGGTTATTTATTGAGTTTTGGGGATCAGGAGTGGGTTGTGGTACATTCTGGGGAGTGTGATAAGTGGCAGTCTGTGGTATTGGAATGGATGGTGATGGTGTTATTGAGGAGTTTGTACTGGGGGAGGATTAAGGTTTTGAGGAGGTGTGGGGTACTAGTGTGGTGCAGGAGGGTTTGGTGGCGGGTTTTGGTTTTGCGGTTTTTGCGGTGGCATTTGGTGCTGGGTATTTCGATTTTGTTGGTTGATATCGGGGACATTGAGGGTGAGATAGAGGTTTTCCAAGTTTCGGACCTGCTCAAGTTCTCCTTGTAACTCCAAGATTTTCTATTCCAGACGTAAGACCAGTTCATTCTGTGCCGGAGTGCTTCGGCCATCTAAAGTTTCGACATTCTCTGCCATGGTGGCGTTATCTTTTCTAATACCACTCAGATCATCCATTTTCCTTTTTCCCTTGTTCTTGATTTTAAGATCGCTTGGTGGAGGAGGAGGTGGAGGACCTTTGGATCTAGTGTGATATGTTAACGATGCCAGTATGCACGAACTAACCTTGGGGAATGGGAATAATCAAAAGAAAGAAAAAACAAAAGGTAACCAAGTTAGTAAGGGGTATTGAAAGAATGATTTTAATATTAAACATGTTTTGCAAAGTCATGTAATAATTCGCGTCCTAGTTTGGAGACCTCGTTGTATCCGAGGTAGGCCTAAGCGACACATAGACTTGGAGAAAATTGATGTCAATAATTGCGTCATTTCATTAATGTGAAAATGAGCCAAACCTGCACTAAATCGACAATAATAATAAAGTTACTAATGGCATTTAGCCTTATCACAATCGAAATCTTAAACTAAGCTAGAAAATAATAAAGAACATTATTTGCTAGTCTACTTGGTTCCTGAAGGGCCTTCTCCGTTCTTGGCTCTTTTGACTCCATCAATCAAGTTCCCCAAGTAGCGCATATACAATAATAAGTAAGCATTTCCTATATGCCCTCATTCATTACCATCCGTGTTTTGACATCTGCAAGCCTCTTTCTCATCTTTCCCTCAATCTCCATCAATCCCTATTCCAGATATTCCAACCTTTCTGTTTACTTAGTGGTGATTCCCCTCCATTCAGTTATAGCCTCCATGTCCACTTTGTGCTCTTTCAGACTCGAAAACCCTTTTGCGAAGTCTCCTATATTTCACTTGTGCCTCAACAACATCATCAATGATCATGTTTTCCATATTGACCCCCGGCTTGACGTCTCCTACTATATCATCTACCAACCATGATGGATAGAAGTACACATAACCAGCATGATATTTGTCTAGCTCAATAGTCTCTCTTTCCATAATGACCTTTTGGTTCCACATATGTTGTGCCTCTAACTTGAAAGGAATGATGTCCCCTTTGAAATCTGCCTTGTATTGGACCATGTTGGAAACCCGAGGTATAACCTGTTTTCTTCCTTCTTATCTCATTACCCTTATAGGAGCATAAGAATAAATGCCTCGCAACCTGATCAGTACCAAATGAGTAGTATCCCTCGACCTGATGATGAACTCACTGCTAGGAAACCATTCAAACATCCAATGTACCTTCTCGTATGTCAGATTGCTGAAGAAACGCACCCAACTTACAGCACTTCCATGTTGTGCAAACCTGTCTGTGATAAATGTCATTTTCTTTGGATGGTGGTAAGCTAGGTAGTCATTCAAAGTCTGTCGCTGAAGCTCTTGACGATATTCTCCCCTCTGAAAGTGTTCCAATAGCCAGACTTGCGGTAACATATTACAACCTTCAAAATGTCTGAATACCTGTTTTCGCCGATCTAAAGCGCGGTACAGTTCAGCTAGGATCATAGGAATGATGGTGTAGGCTTTCCTCTCGATGCCTTCCATTAATGTCCTTGCACCCATACTAAACAAGTGTGGATCCTTCCCCCTTTCATTGGAAATGTCAACAAACCCAAGAAGAAAATAATGAACACATAAACCCGGCGGTGCGTCTAACCTAGGGAAGTAATATCAAGTTCTTCATGATGAAGACGATACGACTTACTATGTCTATAACGCTCGTAAAGAAACCCAAAAGGGATGTAGGATTTCTTTAAGCATATTAGTTCTTCATTTTTCTTAAAGCCCAACGTCTTTAGAAAATTGCTAGGGGTGCGATTCTCTGGTACAAGTAACCATGGACTATCCAATGGCAGCTTAGCAAAGCCTCCTATTTCTTCTAATAGATGAGTCATTTCTATGTCACTGAAGAAGACCACTCTTTTCTTATCCCAGAACATGGTAACAACCTCAATCAATTCTCTATTTGTTGGATATTAAGCAAAGATGGAAAGTCACCAAGTACCCTTCTCACATGATTCTTGTCGCAAGGCGCAAGGCTTCCACTAGTCAAGTAGCAGATGTGGGATGACCATGCCGAACCTGGGGACTTCATGCTTCATTTCTTGCAAACAAATAAAGGTTGGCCCTTTCCCCCTCCAGATTCGACCACTTACACAATAATGATCAATATATTGGCATATTTTCTCCAAGTAATGTGCATAACATTATGGTGCCCATTGGGATTGTGGAAATCCCGTCGGACTTTGGACAAGGCTTATCTTAGTGGGTTATTACGTTAACAACGTTCCAAGCCACACAAGGTTTAATATGATGCATGTACATTTGAAATTGTAATAAGGTTTCTAGAATGGTCTAGACCGGTACTCTCAAGTGGAAAACTTGAGAGGAAAAGGCACGGGACCGTCGACTGCACCGCTTATCAACTAGCCTACCGCAAATAAATCGTGATGACCCAAGGGGTCATTTTATGAATTAATACTCTACTCTAGGATTATTATCCATAAAAATACTAATTTTAATTACCTCTATTTGCATGCACAGTCCGGGCGTGAAATCGGAAAGCTTTTATGTGAAAATATAAGAAATAATAATTTTTAGAATTAAAATTTGGTTTTAGTTGACTTTAGTCAATATTTTTAGTAAACAGAACCGGATCTGTGTTCCAATGATCTCGGGAGGTCTGTAGTAAAATATGGAACTTGGGCGTATGCCTGGAAATAAATTCTGAGGTCCCAAGCCTTAGAAATCAATTTTTGAAAGAAATTGTTTTGCTGAATTATTAATGAAATAAAGAAAAGAATTAATGTTTGAAACCATTGGTATCGGGCTTGTATTTTAGTTATGGAGCCCGGTACAGATTTGTTATAGTATTTTAATACTAACTGTGAAGTTTGGTGAGAATCGGAGTTTATTTGACGTGATTCGGATGTCCGGTTGAGAAATAGTGAAATTGAAGCGTTCTTGAGAAAAATGATGAGTTTTGAGGTTTAACTCATAGTTTTACATGTTATTTTCATGATTTGATCACACGAGCAAGTCCGTATGATATTTTTAGACTTGCGTTCATGTTTGGTTTAGAGCCCCGAGGGCTCGGGTGAGTTTCGAATATGTTTGGGTTGTGTTGCACTCGTTCTTTCTTATGCTTCGACGTCGTTTCTCCAAGCATGAATGATATCATATTGAACAAATGAACTCTGATTTCTGTTTTGAATGAATTATTAGATCCTTACTGTAATTATGGACCCGTAGCAAAAGGAATCGTTGAACTTGGACATCGTATGAGGATTTTGTGGTCATTTTACTAAGGTTGCCAGATTTTTCAGATTAATTACGAAATTGCCACTGACAGCGTATTTAAAAATCTACACTATTTGCAAATATTAAAATCTACATATCTCATTCATTATAAGGTGAAATTGAGTGATTCAAAAGTCTAACTTGACCAGAATTTTACAAGGAATCTGTTGGAGATATAAAAATAGAGTTTTGGGATCGTTTGGTAGGAGAAACGAGGCAGAATAGCTAGCAAACAAATATATAAAACTAGGGTTTGTTCATTCGGTCATACTTTGAGTTAGGAAGCTCGGATTTGGACGATTTTTACCATAGGGATTGGGGTAAGTGTTCTCGACTCGTTTTTTTGGTTATATTTCAATTGCGGGGCATGTTTTTCATCACTTTTAAATCAAAAATCAAGAATTTTCATAGTAAAAATTGAGGGTTTGGGTAGAATTAGAGAATTTCGTAAAAATTGAATCTTTACCTCGAATTGAGGTCGGATTTCGAAACTAATTGCATATTCGGGCTCGGTGGTGAACGGTTAAACGTAATGTCCGAACCCTGAGTTTGGACCAAGCGGGCCCGGGGTCGGGTTTTAACTTTTTTTGAGAAAACTTAGGAAAAATTATAATTTTCAGTAGAGTTAGTTCCTTTAGCATTAATTAATGATATTAGGTTAATTATGGTTAGATTCGAGTGTATTTGAGGTGAATTCAAGAGGAAAAGTTATAATTGAACAGTGAGTGACCTGCGAAATTGAGGTAAATGCTTGGTTTAACCTTGAATTGAGGGAATAGGAATCCCCAACTAAATTATTATGTGAAACTTCATGTGAGTGTTGTATAGGTGAGGTGACGACAAAATCCTCTCCCTGTTTCCAATTTAATTGCTTAAGACGGTGCTTGATTCCGTTGTCTGGCAACCTTAGTTCAACGATCCAAATTGTCTCTGGTTAAATCTGAAAAATTTGAAAAAATCTGAAAAATCTAGCAACCTTAATATAATTGTATGAAGATGGTGCTTGATTCCGTTGAGTAATTTAGGATCTTAAAATGGGATGCTTGAGACAAGTTGTTGTGAATTGAAAGAGTCGTACTGATTCCAGAATCCATATTCTTGATATACTTATAAAGCAAATAGTCATTCATGTGTTCACATTTCTTACATGCATTTTGTAGTTCGCTGGAGAATGTTATTGCATATTGTCTTGTAGTTGACCATGTTTGTACATGGATCTGTAATTATAGTAAAGATATTCTCATCTTTGCTACAATGTTTACGTCTACATAAAGGTTGAGTGGGTTGACATATATATATATATATATATATATATATATATATATATATGTGTGTGTGTGTGTGTGTGTGTGTGTGTGTGTGTGTGTATCCCTGTTGGTTCTATTTTTGTGATAATATTGATGAGTCTATGAGAAGTACAGTTTTATGTTTACAATTGTTGAGATAAAAGTGTTGTGAAAGGCTTGGCTTGCATTGTGAAAGTTTTTGATAAATATACAAATATATATATATATGACTATGATAGGGGTGGACAGGGAGAATTATATGACAGTGATAAGGGAGAATATAAATATATGACAGTGATAAGGGAGAATAATTATGCTTTACTGATTTTATTACAAAGATTTGGAAATTTATTGTTTTATCCTACTGTTTTTCCGTATCCTGCACATTTGGTTATTTTTAAATTAAAGTTTGGAAATTTGGAAACTTGCGTGAAATTTTGGTGACAGCTAAGGCCTGGAATAGGCAACCGAGTTATTTTATTTGTTGTTTCAGTTTATATCTTCTTGTTTGTGTAAAATTGTTTTATTGCGTTATTATATATATGTATTGTCACAGGTTAACTTATAATTGCCCCGCCTTAGCCTCGTCACTACTTCGTCGAGGTTAGGCTCGGCACTTACTGATTACATAGGGTCGGTTGTACTGATACTACACTCTGCACACTTTTGTGCAGATCCAGGTACCGGCCAGCAGTAGAGATTTTTAGTAGCAGCCATCCATTATCCGGAGACACGAGGTATATCTGTTGGCGTTCGCAGATCCCTAGAGTCTTCTCTTAGTTCATAGACACTGTTTTATATTTTCTCAAAACAGTTATATTATTTCTTTCAGCCCATTATATGTAGTATTCTTTAGTAGTTCGTGAATTGTGACACCAGACCCTGGGGTAGTCTGAGAGTTAATTCTATAATTAGTTCGTAATTCGGTTTATTTAGTTGTTTATCATTTTATATTTGGAGTTATTCATTGAAAACTATTAGATTAAGTTACTTTAAATTTATTTTATTATGTCTAAAGGGATAATCAAAGGAAAATAGCTAATCAAACTCTAACATTGACTTGCCTAGCAAGTGTGATGTTAGGTGCCATCACGATCTCTAAGGTTGAGATTTTGGGTCGTGACATAAACCTTTCCGATTTAAAAGGGGTAATTTTGAAAGAGCGTGGACACTCATCAAGTGCCTATGTTGATAATTGGCATGAGTGGAGTATGGTGGGGAGAATGTTTTATGCAGAGTTAATAACACGTTGCCAAGTATTTGCATGATAAAATATGTGAAAACAGTAAATATAATAGCAAAATAAATATTGTAAAGAAAAGGAAGGAAAAACAAAAGGAAGAAGTCAGTTTAGTTCATAGAATGTATGCAAAGCAGGTAACGAAGTAGGCATGATATAGCAATTCATACAAGATAAAGAGCAGCCATAGCAAGTAGAGGTGAATAGTGAAAGGGATGTACATGTCATAGCAAATTCAAACAAATAAAGGTGAATAGTGAAAGGATGTGCATGCCATAGAAAATTCAAACAAATAAAGGTGAATAGGGAAGGGATGTGCATAAAGAAAGTAGTCCACATAAGCCAAGTTCATTATGGTAAGAGCCTAAGTAAATCCCCAGCAGAGTCGTCATGCTGTCGCGCCCCTTTTCTCTCGAAATCGGGCTTTGACGTGTGATAAATCTTTTAAGGAATATGTTAAAAGAGAAGAGTCGCCACCTAACGGTTTTTAGGTGCATTAAGGAACCTATTTGCAAATAACTTTGTTTTAACTACTTTGAGTTACCAAAGATCGGGTAAGGGCTAAAATTACCTCAAAGAGAAGGTGTTAGGCATTCTTCGAGGTCCACAACTGTGGGTCCCGGTCGAACTTAAGACTATGTGGATTAGCTAGGTGATCAAATAAACAAAGAGAAACATAAAAGTCGGAGAGTTTCATTATAACACAATGAGAATTGGTACAAGCCTTCAAGGATACATCTATAATGGTCTATATTAAAAGACTAAGTGTATAAAAGAAAATCAGGGGGTCCTAAGTTTTTTATCCTAAAGGATAACCCCGTGCAACATAAATAATACTTCGCAACTCCCTTTAGATAGGATTTGCTCGCATTATTTAGCAGGCATAGACCATTATCTCCTGCTACCAGATTACTATGTTGAAGTTGTTTACCTAAAGCGTTCTAATTCAATTCTAAGTCGCGTCCTATGCGTGCGCTACCCATCTCAGGCCTATTGGCATGATCTCTAAATTGTTTGCGCAATGATGCAGTAAAACCGTTTGAAAGCACAAAATTACCCGCGTTTGATTTTATAGACATACTTTCTAGGATTTCTAAAATTTGGTATTTGAACTTGATTTTATCATACTTATTCCTATAGACATGTTATCTAGGTGGTAATGTAGTAGAAATAGAAATAACAGTAGCTAATTGATCAATTACGATCTTATAGACATGATATCTAGATGAATATTAATAGGAGAAGGTCTCTATCACTTAACCCGATCCTATAGGCATGATATCTAACACATGGCAATAGAGAAAATTGAGCAAATAATCAATGATGTTGCAATACAATAGGCTGCTAATAACGTATAGGAATGGAGCATGTGAACAAGTGAAATACTCAGGTCCTATAGGCATGTTATCTAACAAACACATAGAAATAGAACATGTTGAGCAAAATGAAACACTTAGATCCTATAGGCATGTTTCTACCCTTTCATGCAAGCATTAGAATATACATGTTTCCCCAATTTCACAAACACTCCAATTTTTTGTTTAATCATTACAGGCCTAGAATGAAATAATACGTACTTAAAGATGACCAAATACAAGCTGAAACAAATATAGGCCCACTAAGGCAATTACAAACCCAATAAAAAGTAACCCAGGGGTATCCCTGAGCCTTCAATAGCATTATTCCCCGGACAAACAGAAGTCTCAAACCACAGGTTCACCAGGACAGTACAATGCTCCTGAATCCAATGCACATCTCCAACGACACATATGGACCAAAACCAGGCCCAACGAATAACTTACTTACCCAAATGATTGCCAAACTTAGCCATACAGGTGACAAACTAAACATAGAATTAATTAAATAACTTTTAAGCTTAAACACTTATTTCTTAAAGTTGTGACTAATAACAGCTCTAGCCAAGACATATAGAAATTATCATACTAAATTTGAAGGCACACAAAGCACATGGGAAGCAAGTTTATGATTGTAATTCCAAAAACAATGTTTAAGAGTGACAGGATTGGCCATTACAGGATAGTAAATCATTCCAAGGAGTTTCAAAATGAAGTGTGGTTCAAGATCAACCTAAAGAACCTTAGCTGGAGGTCTATCAGAATCATAGAAAAAGAAGCAAATAGAAACACAACCTTCACATGAAAGTGTCTACTATAAAAAAAAACCTAATGAAAATAGCATAATCAAACAAGTTGATGGACATGGTCTACACAATCCTTAATTGATCATGAAAAGTCACGGACATGACAAATACCAGTCATAGCACAAAGACTTAAACAATACCATAATTCATAGCATGCAAGGATACACCAAGATCTAGATTACACATAGAAGAAAATATGGATGTTACATTTTTTACCTTGTAGGATTTAGGCAGTACTAATCAGGCATAGATCACACTTAAAAGTTTACAAATAGCAAGGAAGCATATTGGGCTAAACATTGAGACAATATGATTACAGGGATGACCATGGGTCAATTTGTAGGGAAATAGTAGGTTATGCATAAAGATTCAGCAGAAAGAGACTCATTAAGACAAATTCTGGGCAGGAACTAATTCCCTAGGAGTTCGAGTACAAAAGTTCAAGGTAAGGCATAAGAAAGGACTCATAATAAATATCCAATAAACGAAATTGAGCATACATAAACATGATAGTCTCAAACAAGCATAACAGTCAGAAAATCTTCCAAATTGAATACACTAAATAAACATATATAGACTTATACAGATTCTGATGAAGAATTATAAAAGAAATTCAAAGCAAGGTCGGCACCGTGTCATATTGGTTCGTAAGAGTTCAAACGAAATATATATTTAGAAGCATGAACACATTAAGGGAGAAAACATAATTGTGAGGGATTGAACGCTTACCAGTTTGTAGATTTAACAACAAAAATAAGAGAATCACCAAGTTACAGTAGCAAAGTTCACAGGAGCTTCAAATGAGCCCCGAGAAGTGCTCGCACTAGGGAGGTAGATGTAAAATATTCTGATGGCCTTGGCTTTCAGCCGGCCAAGAGCTTAAGTTTCAGAATAATATAGAACAGGTGAGAGTGAGAGAACAGTGATTCCGGTTAGTCCAAAGGGGAAATTGGGGAGGGGTTTATATAGTGGTAGAAATTGAATAAATAAACATGGAAAACATTCAATCAAACACAAATAAGGAAAGAAAATATCACATGAACTTAATAATAGAACCATTAAAGGAGTAACCAAAATTTCAAACCCTAGCTGGGTCCAATGGCCATGAATCTGTTCGAAAATACAAGAATCGTTCATTGTAGAGTATATATAGATGAAACCTCGGCCAGATCTTCACAAAAACTAGAGCCAAATCAGGCCCGTCTTGAAAGGTAGCATTTAACCAAGTTAGGTAAATACTAAGTAACACCATGAACGCGTGAGTAGTAGCAGAATAAGGCAAGAAAATTACAAAAGGATTCCATATTAGGGCCGGATTCGGAGAGGATTTAGAGATACGGTGACTAGGGTTTGTGAAGGAAAGGGGAGAGTGTTTAGAGGCGGATGCTAAAGAGAAATAGGGATTAGGGTTTGGGGCATAATTAAAAGGGGTAGACAGTTTATGGGCCATTGATCTCTAAGATCAACGGCCAAGAATAATAGAACACTAGGGGCAGGTTGAATAAATGGGTCGCGACCGGGTTGGTTTAAAAAGGTCATTTGGCTTGGGCTAAAGAGATTGGGCCATAGATTTGGGTCTGTTTGGTCCGAAAATTAGCTAAAAATTAGGCCAGGTTTTAAAATGAGAGATTAAAGGGAAATAATAAAAATAGTTAAAGATTCATAGACCTTGGCTATTAAGGTTCAGGGAGCGTCATTGTGGTCAGATGATGAGTTGTGCGGTGCATGGTGACGATTCATCAAGGGTATGCAGTTATGATCTGGTATATCGTGTGCTAGTTGATGCAGTGCTTATTTATTGGAACTAGGCCTGGCTAGAGAAAATTTCAGGTGTCTGAATGAATTCCGAGCTTATTATATGGATAAAGAAGAAATCTCCAGATTTGATCAAGCTATTGTGCTCGACCAGGTTGTGGTAGCACGGGAAGGTGCTCGAAATGTTAAACGGTGATTTTCGACAACTCCAGAGCAGTTCTTAGCACGTTCGAGGACGAACGTCGGTTTAAGTGGGGGAGAGTGTAACAACTCGACCGGTCGTTTTGAGCTCTAGCGCGTCGTTCAGCCGTTTGAGGTCATGAGCAGCTTCATTTCAGGTGTTATGACTCGTAAGTGTGGTCGGTGTTGAACTTCGGGAAGTTCGGAGTCAATTGGAAGGAAAAATCTCATTTCGTAGGCTTAAGTTGGAAGAATGGACTAAGATTAGAATTTTGAGTAAATGACTTCGAAATCAAGATCTGAAGGTTCCAGCAGGTTCATATGATGATTTAGAACTTGGGCGTATGTCCGGCTCAAATTTTGGATATCCCGGGAGTGTTTCGGCGTATATTGTGGAAGTTAGTATTTTAGAAGAATTTCATAAGTTTAGGTTAGAAGGCATTTATAGAGGTCCGTTTGGGATTCTGTGTCTGGGAATAGCTCAGTATGGTGATCCTGGAGTTGGGAGCGCGATCGGAAGTGAATTCGGATGTCCGGAGGTCATTTTGAAGTCATTTGGCTAAATATAAAAATTTGAAAGTTTTTGAGAAGTTTGACCGAGAGTTTGACTTTTTGATATCGAGGTCGGATTCCAATTCCGAAAGTTGGAGTAGGTCCGTAATGTTTAATATGACTTGTTTGCAAAATTTGGGGTCAATCGGACGTGATTTGATAGGTTTCGGCATCGGATGTAGAAGTTTGAAAGTTCAAAGTTCATAAAGCTTGAATCGGAGTGCGATTCATGATTTCGATGTTGTTTGATGTGATTTGAGGCCTCGAGCGGGTTCGTATCATGTTTTGGGACATGTTGGTATAATTGGTTGAGGTCCCGAGAGCCTCAGGTTGATTTCGGAAGGTTAACAGAATGGATTCCGGACCAAAATAGCTGCTGAAAATTCTGCAGCAAATCTGTTTTGGGACAGCAATTTATGCATCGAAGAGCTAACTTTGGAAGCGTATATATAGGAATCTATAAGGAATCTGAAAATTTTCAAAATATGAAAGTTGTAGATCTTGCAGTCTAGTTTTCAGAACATTAAATTATTTGTCATTTGGACTTTTGTGAAAAATGTTATGACCGATTGACGATGGCCGGTGGAGCAGTTTCGCCAAAATTTTCTGATGCATGGAGCCGACTTTAGAAGCTCATATCTCGGAATATATAAAGATTTATATGGTGTAAAACCTATCAAATTAAATATCTTCGAGTCTATTTTCTAAATCTTCAAACCGTTTGTTATTTAGATATTCTACAAGGAGTTATGGGTGTTTTAACAGAAGGTATTCAACAAGAGAAAATTGTAATAGGATGTACAACCTGCACAACACAAGCGCAAGGTACAACTCGATGAAGCATGGGCAGATTGTTTTAAACACGAATTTTGGCCCATTTCTTTCATTTCTTTCATTTGGCTTGGATGATTTTGGAGAGCTCAAGGAGGTATTTTAACCAAGCAACACAAGGTAAGTAATTTCTTCCTATTTTTGAGTTAAATATGTGATCTTACATGGATACATGGAAAATTTGTATAAATTTGGGATTTTTGGGGAAGACCTAGAACTTGGAATTTTGGACT
>MDKI01224890.1:0-22156 GCA_005239505.1 Nicotiana paniculata | reverse complement strand
AATCGATAACAAATAATCGATTCGATTTATCGATAAACCGATTCGAATGCACACCCCTAGTAGGGAAGCTATTAGAGAAATTTTAGGGGTCACGAAGGGTTATTCTGGGGATCACAAATAGGACTGCTGGTGGAATAGAAGGATCCAAGTTAAAGCAAAAGTTAAAAGTGGCTTATTCGAATCTTGTGGGGTGCACAAACAAGGAGAAAAAAAGACATATCTGGAGTATTATAAGAAGGCAAAGAAAAGACTTGGACCAAGTGAAGTGAATGAAAGATGAGGACGGTAAAGTATTGATGGGCGAGGCACATATTAGACGAAGACGTCAAACATACTTCTATAAATTGTTGGACGAAGAGGGAACATAAGCATCGTGTTAGGTGAGTTGGAACACTCCGAAAGTCAGTGTGAATTTTAGGTATTATATGCATATTAAGATAGAGGAGGTCGAAAGGACGATGCGTAAGATGAACAGGGACAGAGCAACGGGACCAGATAAAATACCAGTGGAATTTTGGAAAAATGTGGGCCAAGCAAGCTTGGAGTGGCTAACTAGGTTATCTAATATTATATTTAAGACAAAAAAGATGCCCGAAGAATGGTGGTGGAGTATGATGATTACATTGTACACTAACAAGGGTTATATCCAAAATTACAATAACGATAGGGGTATAAAGTTGTTGAGTCACACTATAATGGTCTGGGAAAGGATGGTAGAAGTTAGGGTGAGGAGGAGCGTGTCTATTTTTTAGAATTAATTCAGATTCATGTTGGGACGTCTGACGATGGAAGTTATTTATTTGGTGAGGAGATTAGTGGAACAGTACGGGGAGAGGAAGAATGACTTGTATATGGTGTTCATTGACCTTGAAAAAGTGTATGATAAAATTTCGAGGGAGATTTTGTGGAGGTGTTTGGAGGTTAGCAGCATTCCGGTAGCATACACTAGGGTGATTAAGGATATGTATGATGATGCTAAGACTGGGGTGAGGACTGTGGGAGGTGACTCGGATCACTTCCTTGTTGTAATAGGGCTACACCAGAGATCAACTCTTAGCCCATGTTTATTTGCCTCGGCAATGGACGTGTTGATGCGGCACATCTAAGGGGAGGTGTTTTGTTGATGATATAGTATTGATCGATGAGATACGAGAGGGGATTAACTCAAATTTGGAGGTTTGGAGACAGACCTTAGAGTATAAAGGTTTCATCTATTTCGGTCATTTTACTTTGTCCCCTATATTTGTAACAATCCGGCCAGTCATTCCGAGAGTTTAGCCCCGTTCCCTTGATTCTACTTCATTATATGTGGTTCAGCTTCATTATATTGTGTTATATTGGTTCGCTCGGGTTCGGAGCAATTTTTGGAGAGATATGAGACACTTAGTCTCTTAAGTTGGCCTTATGGTTAGAAAAGTCAATCGGAAGTTGACTATTTGGTAAACGACATCGGAATTTAGATTTTATAGCTCGAAAAGCTTCGTTAGGTGATTAGGGACTTAGGAGTGTATTCATAATGAAGTTTTGATGTCCGGTGTAAAATTAGGCTTGAATTGGCAAAAGTTAGTTTTTGGCGATTTCCGGTCGGCAGGGAAAAATAGGCTATCGGGGTCGGAATGGAATTCTGAAAGTTGGAGCAGGTTCATAATGTTATTTGGATATATGTGCAAATTTTCAGGTCAATCGGATGTGTTTTGTATGGTTTCGGCATCCTTGGTGAAATTTAGAAGTTTCGAAGTTCACAGGCTTGAATTTGAGGTGATTTTGGTGTTTTTGCGTTGTTTTTGGTGTTTCGAAGGCTCGACTAAGTTTGAATGAGATTATGGGATGTGTTGTTATATTTGGTTGGGGTACCGAGGGGCTCGGGATTGATTTCGGACGGTTAGCGAAGATTTGAACTTGGAAAAATGCCGCAAAGCTGCTGCTGGTGCCAGTTTACTCGTGTGTCCGCACCTGCGGATTGGGGACCACAGAAGTAGGAGCGGGAGTCGACCGCAGAAGCGGAGAAGGTCGCATAAGCGGAGTGTTTGACCGCACCTGCGGGCTTGCAGGTGCGAGGCCTGGGGCGCAGGTGCGGAATCTGGGGAGTTAGTGAGAGTCGCAGGTGCGGCGCCTTGACCGCAGGTGCGATCCCCCAGGTGCGTGAAATGGGCCGCAGGTGCGGAACCCCTGGGCAGAGCATATAAATTCCAGCCTTCGCGAATTTTCTCATACTTCACCATTTTTGAAGACGAGTTTGGAGATTTTTGAGGGATTTTGAAAAGGGATTCAAGGGGAACTCATTGAGGTAACGTTTTTGAACCTAATACTCGATTCTATGTTGATATTTGACTGATTAATCATGAATTTTGTGGGATTTAATGGTGTAATTGAGGGGTTAGGGCTTGGAAACTTGAGACTTTGATTTAAGGATTTGAGGGGTCATTTGCAGTCGAATTTTTATGTAGTTGGTATGTATGGACTCGTGGGAGTGTAAGGGTTCTAGTTTTGTGATTTGTGTCAAGTTTCGAGATATGTGCCCGGGGGCCGGGTTCGGCCGAATTCAGGATTTGTGATGTAATTTGATAATTTTGATGTGGCCCTTGCTTCTTTAGCATATACTAATGATATAGTGCTGATTTTGGTTAGATTCGGGGTGATTTGTGGCCGAGTCGAGCAGCAAGGGCATTGCAGAGTAGAGTTTTGGCTTAATTGAGGTAAGTAACGTTTCCAAACTTGGTTCTGAGGGTTCGAAACCCCGAACTACTTGTTATGCTATTATAATTGGTGACGAACATGCCAAGTTACGGGCGTGCGGGCGTGCACTGTGAGATTTGTAACCTGTTTCATCCCATGGCGCCGCTTAGTGATTATTTCCTGATGATATATGTGCTTCTATTAATGTGAATAATGCGAACATGGTTGAAAACATGATAAGTTATATATATTAAGGCTTCACGCCGAAAATGCTGAGACCCGAGTGGTTGTATGTTACTGTTTCATTTTGTGATTTATTTGATTCCATATACTCAGTCTTGTTATAGCATATCACTTCATACCTCAGTCTCAGTATTGTTAATTATATGCATACTTATCATTGTTTCGGGTTGATGGATGCATCTGTGATCCATGTGAGTGAGACTGGAGAGTAATGACTCAGTGAGGCTGAGAGCCTGTTATTGAGACAGTTATGAGATTGGATTGCACACCGCTGCGATACTTAAATCATGCCTTCGTTGGCTTGATATAGCGCTTGGGCCATTAGGGCCCCTCCGGAGTCTTTACACCCCAGTGAGCGCATTGATGATGAGGGATGGATTTTCCCTGGACATGGATCTTGTCCGAAGCTGATGTTATGTGAGGGATGGATCTTCCCTGGACATGGACCTTGTACGAAGCTGATGCTAAGAGGGATAGATCGTCCTTGGACATGGATTTTGTCCGAGTGTTGTATTCCGAGATGGATCTTCTTCGTGGGGTTGGACTGGCCTTTTCCTCAGTATGGATTGACTACGGTCACTAGTCTTTATGCATATTCCGGGATGAAACTTCCCTGGGCTTGAGAGCCATATATAGTACTGGGTGGACTTCTGTGGAAGAGTTGTGAGCACTATGTGCCTTTTCACACTGTGACATGTTGGCATGTAAAGCATATTGAGGTATATCTAGCATATTATGTTGTTATTTCCTGATAAACTGTGAACATGCCTAAATTTTGTATGATGATGATTTAATTATTGAGGTTTAGTTTGTCACTACCTCTCAGCCCATAGTTTAGGTTTGTTACTCCTGAGTTGGTGTACTCACGTTACCCCCTGTACCTCGTGTGTAGATCCAGGTACATCGGGACCCGGTAGTGGTTGCTGAGCGGCTGTCAGAGTTTCTTTCGGAGTCGTCGAGGTAGCAGCCGGCGATCGCAGGCTCGCCTTCTCCTTCTCTATCTTCCTGTTGCACTTTTATTATTTCAAACTATGTTGTCCAATTTGTATTTTGACACTCTTACGTTGTAGCAGCTCATGACTCGACGACACTAGATCTGGGATAGGGGGTTCTTTTATTCATGTTATTAATGATGTCCAAATCTTAGATGCTTTATAAAATCGAGACTCTTGTTGTGAATGTGGTGATTTTCCTGAAAGTAACTTTTAATAAATGAAATGTGTGGCTTGCCTGATTTCACGATATGCGCTATCAAGATCCCTAAGGATGGTAATTTGGGTCGTGACAAGGTGGTATCAGAGCTCTAGGTTAAATAGGTCTCACCAGTCATGAGCAGGTTTAGTAGAGTCTTGCGGGTCGGTACGGAGACGTCTGTACTTATCTTCGAGAGGCTACAGAACCCTTAGGAAAAATCAAACATTCTAGAATTCATGTCGTGCGAATCCATTTCTTCGGCCAAAAACGTAACTCTTGAAATTCCTTTCATGTATTCGAATGCTCCCCCGAGCGCTCGATATCATCTGTGCGTCGATGGCTTGTGAATTCCATGGATGAGATGTGATTTTAGCATGTTGATAATGGGCCAGTCTTGAGGACTTGAGGACAAATTTCGTCTGTGGCTTAAGTGCTGAGATTTCGTTGTGTGAGTATATGTATTTGGAGACTTATATGTCCGTTGGTGTCCTTATTGACGGGACTTTGTGACTAGATTACTATGTGGTGAGTGTGATTTGAGGGTGAGATTTGTTCATATTGCTTGATTGTGACAAAAAAGGGTGGGCTGGAGATGTAGCGAGAACCGTTGAGTGTTTGACTTCTGTCTGGAGTTGGCATATGGCATCGAGTCGTGAGTGTATGGGAAGACCTCTTATGTTGTTTTTTAGCAAGTTCTATTTTACCAGTAATTGATATATGTTGCAATTTGAGTTTAGATCACTGGCGGGAGTTGGAACAGCTATTGCAATGGTGAATGCGAGGTTGGAGATGATTTGGGAAGCTTAATGGTTTGAGTTATGTATGAGCTTATGAAGGATGTATTTGAATCCCACTACGGTATTGTGGTAGTGATAGAGTATGGGTATTGTGAGTTATTGTTGTTTTGATCTATGGCTTTGAGCCAAGTGGGGGAGTCTGCTAATGGTTAGTTGGTTGCCCGATTATGTGTTGTATTGGTTTCAGTTTGGGGTATATTGGTGAATCAGTTATGACCTGCAGAGGTGGAGTCTGGGAATGACTCGAGTAATGGGAATTCTTCAATACAGGTTGTAATGTACTCTATGGGTAAAAATGGTTTTATTAAATGATTGAGTTTTAACTGTAAATGATGTAGTCTGTGTGAAGTAGGAATTTGCTTGGTTGCTTCGAAGTGTGGGTTACTTCCTAGTATGTTGGTGTGCAAGCGGGGTCAGGTCGTTCGATTTGCTTGATCAGTTTAATCGAGATTTGTGTAGAGTGGATGACTCTCGAGAATGGATCTGATGGATTCAAGGTTATACGTAACAATTGGGAATCTTCAGGATGTGTATTTGGCTAGAAACTGAGGTTTACATTGGAGGGTGTCAATACATGTGACATTTCTACATTATTATGTATTCTTCATTTCAGTATCAGGAAGGTGAAGGTAATGGCGTTAGATTAGCAGGAAGTCTCTTCGAGGTAAGTATTTTGAATGTGGTGCTTCTGGGGATATTTGAGAGAGTGTTCAGCGGCTTATGAGCTTTAAACTGTATGGTCTTATGCTTGGGTCTCGTGTGGTGAGTCTAGGTTGAGAATTGCAGTATTATGACAAGGAAAATTATCAATTCGAGGGTAAGTCATAAGGAACTTGGATAAATAGGACAACTTTGTAATGGGTCGGATCGACATGGTAAGGGATATGATTAGTTCTTTGAGTGCTTATGAGGCAATGAGTTTCTACATGTGTTTCTTAGCAGTGCTCTTGGGTGTTGGTGACCTGCGTAGCGTGATTGAGTTAGAAGGATTCAGTTCTGACGGTTGGGTGTTGTACAAATGGGATTCGAATAGTTCCCGATGGTTTCTACCACAGTTATAGATGTGTATTTTCTACTGGCGTGAGGAGCATGAGAGGTACAATGATTTTGCTTCTATATGGGATAAAATGTAAGTTCTTGGCTAGTTGAGTACGTAGTTTCTTGTGGCTCGGGAGGGGCTATAAAGTTTCCATATTTATCATAGGATGGCATGGTGTAGGCGGTACGTTGTGTAGAGTCGAGATTTGCATGTGCGAGTTCACGATTCAGTTCTGGAAGGAAGGTAAAAATTCTTAGGCAGCATTGGCAGTTTCAGATGACTAAGTAAATGTTATCTATTGGTGGCTTGAATTATTTCATGTGGACCAGCATTTTGATAGGGTCACTCATTGTATCGGGTTATGTGGAGATATGACCCTCGGTGTCAGATTCATGTGTTTTGGCTTTACGATGTGTGGCAGGATCTTAGCATGGTGTTGTGATGGTAATTTTTAATGGCGGAATAGTCTTCTCGTGTGAATATTTTCTATGATTTGAGTTCGTGGGATATTACTATTAAGTGCACGAGTTGCACAGGTTATGGCTTTGGGTTGTATTGATGCGTCATGTCATCAAAGTGGTCGTGTTGGACGAGAATGGGTCATTGGGCCTAGAATGAATACTGTCAGGACAACATAGTTAGAAGGATAACAACATAGTTGGAAGGATAAATATCGGGAGTCAGCTTCGAAATCTGCTTCTCGACACTACTTATAAAAAAAATGGAGGGTCTTTCGAAAATAACCTCTTCCTTCTCCGTACCCCACTTATAAAATTTTACTAGATTGTAATTATTGGTAATAAGGTGATAAATCATAACGTTAGTATATCATCTCCAGAGTAACTTTATAAACAATATATTCACAATGGTACCTTAATGTTTCACGAATTCTTAATTGTTTATAATACATAATTTGGCTGTCAAATAAATGAAACAAGTAACTTACTATGATCACTTAAGGGGTTGTTCGTTAAGGTGTATAAGAATGGTGCGGAATAAAATGTATTAGTAATGCATGAGTTAATAATATAAGTATTAGTTATGCAGATATTATTTTTAATCTAATGTGTGGTATGGTGTATTTAAATTATAATGCATTGCATAATTTTTAAGAAAAATAGTTGTTTACAAAAATACCCTTCATATTTTCTAGCTTTTAAGGAACTTTAAGGACAAATTTATCTTTAACCATGCTAATGGATGCATTAATAGCCTTTGTATTACTAATGCCATGATTGTCTATGCATTACTTATGCATAGGATAATGCAAGTATGATTAGTTATATACAAGTTAAAAAAATATACCAAATAAGGTATTAATAATATATCTTATTAGTTATATTATTTTTTCTAATACCTCCCGCCCATGACAAACGAATCCTAAAGTGAATATTATTAAAATACTGTCGATGCATATAAATTAAATGGAAAACAAAACAAAAAATAGGAAAAGTTGACTCAAAATTGCCTAGAGAAAACCGAGTAGAAGAGGATACCAAAGAGTCCCGTCATGTCGACGGAGGCCACCACCACCACCGTCCCCGCCGCCTCCAACCGCCGTTCATACCGTTGCTACAACTGCAACCACGCCTTCCACATCACCACCACCAACTCTGCCGCCAGATCTTCCTTCCGCTGCCCTCGTTGCTTCCATCGCCACCTCCTCCCTAATTACACCATTGCAACTTTTACTCCTCCTCCTCAACCTCCTAACTCCAATTCTACCCCTCCTACCGCCGCCGCCACCAATTCCGTTACTACTTTTTACTCTTCCGATTCCGATTCAGATTGGACTGACAACAACTCCGATGATTTTTCATTTGAGTTAACACAGTTCCGTTCACCGACTCTTAAATCGTTCCTCGGCTCGCTCCCCAGCGTCAAAATTATTGAATCGTTAAAAAGCTGCTGTTGTTCGATTTGTATGGAGGAATTCGAAGTTGATTCGGAAGCGAGTGAATTGCCTTGTAAGCACTTTTTTCACAATGACTGTATTGTTCCTTGGCTTAATCGGAGTAATACATGTCCACTTTGCCGGCATAAGTTGCCGCGAGAAGATCAAGAAGAAATTGATAGAGAAACTGAGGAGAATCGCGTTGTTCTACAATTCGTGCATTCCTTAGAATCGAGGGAAGTTGGTGATGATGATGATAATGATGATGATGAGTTTAGGGGATGGGATCTTGAGGAAATGCACGACGAAGATGGTGATACTTTGATGGTTGATGCATGATGATATCAAAGGAGGAACGTGTATAACTGTAAATATTCTCTCTTTTGGGTATGATTTTATCTATACTGGAATTATTATATATTAAGAAATGAATGTGTTCTGATTTTGCAAAAAGGATGTAATTTTTAATAGGAAATGAAGTTTATATGTAATTCAGTTGATCTCTCTTAAATTGATGAAGTATCAAAGTTTAAAATGTGAATTAATTTAATGAATTAGAATTTTTGAATGTTGTGAAAAAAGTTATATAGAATAGGAACAACGAGGCTCTTGCATAAATGCAAGGTGAGACTGCATACAATAGACCCATGTGGTCCGATCTTTCCCTGGACCCGCGCATAGCAGGAGCTTAGTGCACTATGATGCCTTTTTAGAATAGGAATGCCGTCAAACATTTTGAGTGTTCCAATACAAATATTATCATATAATTGTGATGGAGGGAGTACATCAGTTTTGGTGTTTGAAGTATGACAGGGAAAGGAAGATCATGGCTAGCCCCTAGTGCTCCTTCAATGGTAAGGACGCAACATGTGATGTGAGTTAGGTGCATGGCGCGGGTTTGAACCTGGCCGCGGACAAAGCTTTGTGTTTAAGTTGGGATGTTTCACAAGTTTTGAAATTGTGCATCTCACTTAAGTTGGGCAAGACGCGCACGGTATTTCTTCTGATACGAAAAAAGAAGAAAAAAAAGAAGATCTTGACAACAACAATTATCAATAAAGTTATTGCATGATGATAAAGGATGAAGTTACTCGTTTTTAAGTATTTTAGTAGATTTGAGCCTAAATATGCTAACAATTGTATCTGTGACAGATTAACTCCTGGATTCATGAACTGTTTTCATTATGCACCATTGCACCTAGGATTTCAAATATTATTTTTTGCTTCTATAATGCGTAAGGACAATGCTTGTGTATATTTTCTCTTCTCGGACATTCTCAAGTATTTATGTTATATTAATATTCTTATGGCTTGTATAATGTTGGCCTGAGATGATTTAAACGGAGAAATACGGTAAGCGGACATTCATATCACCGATCAAATTTGTTTGATACTGAGGCGTAGTTATTATATTAAACTTCTTCTAGCTTGTTTTTGCTGATTCACTTGTTTCAGCTTTGTATATTGTATCTCTTTGACTGGTGGCAGGTTCAGGCAAGGGAAGTCATGTGTCAGGGTAGCCAGTGCCTTTTATTTGCTCACATAAACAGTGGGATCTTAGTTGCTCTTTTCACCATTTGCTGTCCAGCATTAACTGTACTCATCTTGCAGGTGAGTGATTTTTCTCCCACACCAGGCTGGTCCCTTTTCCTTGTTTTCTCCATATACGTAAAACACTCTCCCTGTAAACATGAACTTCTTCAGGCCAAAGGTTTAAGATGCAAGACTATGGTAACCTATGGAGCTCGGATTAGCTATACATGGAATCAATATCCTGGATTTACTTTTCTGCCTTGTGATCACTCTTTATAGTCCTATCTTGCTATGTTGCTTTTGATCATTAGGATTGCCTTTTAGATCTGTTAGTTGTTAGCTCAGGGCATATATTAGGGTTCTATTAGCTGTCACTCGAAGTTAAACCATCTTTTGGAAGAAGTTAGGGTGAAAGGTCCATAGTCAGTTATAACTTATATTTTAAGTTTTCTTTGTGAAGTGCATGATGAAGTCATTTTGCATAAGGAAGTCATTCTCTTGTGTTTTATTACCCAAGGAAACCATCTTCCACCAAAAGGGGGAAATGGACTTCCTTCACTTATGGGCGGGAATCATTTGTCATTACAACTATTTTAACTCTAACTTCATATCACTTGCTCCGACTAACACTTAGACAACATTATTATCAATCTTTAGCCCTCCACTCTCCGATTTGCTAATATTATTATTAATCTTTAATATACTTTGTTTTTGAAAATTATCTTCTGCATGTCAACCAAGCAAAGCAATTTTCTAGGGAAAGTATTTTTCATGGAAAAAAAATTCTTTAGGAACACAGTTTCAATGGAAAATGACTTCCGTCATTCCAAACACACTTGAAAAGTAGCTCTTTTGCACTGAAAGAATACTGAGATTGTTGTTCTGGTATATTTACTTAAGGGCCATCATGTTGTGTTGTGGTTGTAATGGCAAAGGGTTATACTCTCTCAAGTCATATAGTCTTCCATAGGGTGATATTTCGACATGTTGTTTGGTGGTCACGGCTGTAATGGCAAGGATTCTACTTTGCCAAGTCATATAGTCCTGCCACTGGTTGATGATTCTAGCTCTGAAGTGCGTCATAATCTTACCATTAGTTTTCAGGGGCTTGGGGGCAGGTGCGGATTGAGGATTTCAAGAAGATGGGCGCACTATTACAGAATTCAGGATTTAAATTTGATGGGGTTCAACCTTAGGTTCTTACTATTAAATCCATTATAGTTAGAAATTATGGGTTCAAAATTTAAAATCGTTGTAATATTTCACTGATATATAGCTATACTCCATGACTATTTGTTGCATCCTCTACTATTGATTATAAAATTTTACAGTGACAAAAGAAGAACTGGAATTTCAATGTTTCGGACTTAGGAATTTTGAAAAAATAAACCAAAGAAGAAAGAAAAGACGAGAAGAAGCAGGCATTGGAATTGAACCTTTGAGCACATTATTAGAGGTGCACATAACCATTGCACCATAGGACTCCTTGACCTTGGGTACAAACATATTTACGTATAATTTGAAGAGATATAGTAGTGTTATACATGAGCATGGGTGCACGTGAACCCTCACCCTCCACATGGATCTGCCCCTGCTTTGGGGGGTGGGGGGGGGGGGGGGTTCTGTTATTCAACCTATCATTTATTTTGGCTAGTTTCCACTATAGCAGGCAATTATGCATGGGTGCCTCTGATGTTATGCCGGTGAGCTACTATTCATGGTTACTCTTTGTTGATAACATCTAAACCATGGTGATATGGTAAATTGTCCACATTAATTTTGGAGCTGTGAAGGAATAAGTGTAGTCTGGTTCTATAAATTTAATTTACAAGGGCTTAAAATTTGATCACCATGTGAAATATTTAATCTTACTATCAATTTTACAGTGTCTTTTGATGCTTTCATATGGTTACAACAACAACATATCCAGTATTATCCCACGCTGTGTCGTCTGGGGAGGGTAGTGTGTACGCTGACCTTACCCCTATCTTGTGAGGATAGAGAGGCTTGTTTCCGTCTTTCCGATAGACTCTCGGCTCAGGAAAGTATAAGCACCACATTAATGAACGCGTTCATATGGTTGAAGTTACAAAAAAACTAGTTCTTATTTTGTTGGAGTGTTCAGAAAGAAAATTATATCTAGATTTCGGGAAGGGATGAGTAGCCCTTGATTTGAACACGTCAATTCCTCCTCAAGTGATAGAAGAATTAATCAAAGTAAGGAGGGAAGAAAATTCTTTTGTACGAGGGTTTATAAGCGAGTACTTAAGAATACAACTTGAATTTTTTTTGTTGTTGGTATATTTGAAGTAGATGTCATGTCAAATTGACAATGGCAATGAGTGTGTTATTCGGCACTATATCACTATTCATTCATTCTCGAATATAATTCTTCGTGAAAGGTGGCATGGGACATCTATCAATGGCTGGAATCTCACATCCGAGCGAGTGGATTAGCAGAGTATGCAGTATGTTACATGACTCATACTAGATATGATCCTGCAGAATTTGCCCCATCCATGTCATACTATTGATTTTTATAATAACAACAAAAAACTCGGTGGAGTCCCACTAGTGAGGTCTAAGGAGGATAGTTTGTACGCAGACCTTACCCCTACCATGAGGAGGTAGAGAAGCTGTTTCCGATAGACCCTCGGCTCAGGATATGCTATCGATTTTTATGTGATGTCTGTTCTAAAGTGATCCGTCCAGTCCCATATGAGAACAAATGACTTAATGTAGATAACTGAACAATACGTTCTCCTGAAGATATGCAGAAGAAGTGAGGCAAGAAACCGAAGGAAAGAAGAAGAGAGTTGGATAAACAACTAAGAAGTGCTCTGCATTTGCAAAATTCCATCAAAAAAATTGTGTGGGAAGAACGAAGTGGTAGAACTAACTTAATTCATGATTGCAGGTCATTGCTTAGCCAGTTGGAGACCCGCAGTTTGATCATATCTACAGGGAACAAAATTGAGTGACATATATACTGGCAAAGAATGGAAGTATGATGCATAGTAATAGTAGTATTAATATTATTAACATTTTGAAAGTTCCTCCTTTGTATGTTTTGGTTATTTTGGAGGCAAACAAACGAGGAACTCTGTATATATGATTGGGGACTACCATGGAACTCTAATATAATGGGTGTGCTTCTACAAGCATCACCTTTGTACCAAAACTTTTGTTATTTTTAATAATAATATTAATATTCTTTTAGCCAAAAAAAGAAAAAAAGCGTATGGAAAGAAGACATCAAGGACATAATTTTAATTGGATATGGAGATTGAACACTTGGAACAAGATAAAATGCCTTTTCCTATGTACTTTCTATATTCCTATATGCAATGATGGAGATGGAGTATTTGGGACCCGCTTTCATTCAAGCAAAGGACGCCTAACCTGAAAGAGGAAATAAAGGTTATCGTTGATGTGAAAATGGGTGTCCACTCTAGAAGCGCGAGCTCGAGACGGTGAAAAAGGAGAATCAACGAGATAGGATGCCTTTGTTCAGATTCCAAATTGTTTTTGGATGGCCTCTCATAATAGTATACCAACAGCTCAATATCTTTTTGATAGAGGAATTATCAACAGCCCATTCTGTCAAATATGTTGAAATGTAAGGTGGCTATAGATTTCTGGAATAAAATGCATTATACTCCAAAAATTTTTGAGAACCAATATCACCATATGGTTTGCTTCATGTGGCTGAAAGACGAGAGCAACTCTAATCATAGTAAACAGTTATTTCAATTGGCAGGATGTTTTTCCATTTGGAGTATGACAGCTATGGTTAAATAGGAATAAAAAAAACTTGTAGAATAATGATCATTGAGTTCTTAATTAGAAAAGAATTTCTGTTTATGTTCTTATATTACAGATCTTATTGAATTCTTGAACAGATATAAGACATGATGGACTTATTAGCTGTGATGAAAAGCGGCTGGCTTATAATTAGATTGGGGAGTTAGAACTTTTGTTTCTTCTTTTGCTTTCTGTCCTCATTAGAAACTTACAGAGATACTATGTTCTGCTTGTTAAGTACGAAAAAGGATTAGTAGGAACCACAATTTTAGTATTTGATCGAGATAGTGGTGAGTGAATTAGATATCTAAGAAATATTGTATTGTGTGAACGAGCAAAGAAAGTCGTCTTTCCCCTTTTAATGAAGAATTTATTTTCAAAATTGGTGTTTGGTTTCAAGAAAATGACTTTATATCTGGAATTTCCTTCATACCGAATGCACCCAGAATAAAAAAGAAAGTGAATCAAATGTGGTTCTGAGTATTGTTGACACTTGAAACATACATAATAAAATCAGGATCACACAAAAAAATTGAACTATAAATCTTCATCTGTACTGTATAAACGTTAGATCATATCACATTAAAATTTGCAGATGAAACATATTCCTATGGTAGAAAAAAGATAGTTATGACTGTTAGCCATTAAACTGCTAGCAGACATGGTGAAACACACACACACACACACACACATATATATATATATACCATTCATTCAATGATAACACCCCTTGTGATGTTGTGAGGTCGGCGGCACCCCTACCATTAGTGGCGGAGCCACATGCACTCAAGGGGTCGGGTGTCAACCGACACCCCTTCGTCGAAAAATTACATTGTTTAGTTCGGTAAAGTTTTTTAAAATATGTATATATACTATATAATGACACCCCTTGACTTCTTGGTGAGTTTATTTCCTTATATTTTGACTTCTCTTAATGAAAATCACGGCTCCACTACTGCCTACCATGTATATATATAAACAAAAAATCAAGTATAAAGGAGGGGGACATCGACCTTACCTCCAAGCCTGTGATAGGTACCACTGTACTAATTGATCAACCAAGTAGTTGTAACCAATTGGAACCAAGAAACTAGATAAAAGTACCTTAGATTCTAAGGGGATTTCTTTCACTATGTTCAAGCTTTAATGGACAGAGTTATTCAATACCTATACTGATGAGAGGTAGCAAATGCTCAATAGTAAGTATGTGCAAACTGACCCCTAATACCACATTTAGCAGCATCACTTACAAGCCATAAAATATGTTACTCATGACCATGAAACATTTCACTAGAGAAAAAACGAATTTTGCTAACCTATGACTACAAGTATTACACTTCCTATATATCAATATTCTATAAACAAAAAAATCTGCTTTAGGTGATTTATTCTCATATGTTCAAGTTTTGATGAACACAGTGACCTGATACCTTACTGGTGGAAGGTAGTACCTGTATTTATACACGTAGAAGAAGTCATTCTTCTATATATTGAGTATTTAAAATTCCATTTTTAGCATCCGACCAGAGGCGGATCCAGATTTTTAAGTCCATGGGTGCACTACCAACTTTAACCAAATTTTGGTGCTTGTAAATAGTGTCAATTTTTTTTCTTCTGGTCAATAATGTCAATTGATATGGGAAAATTTAGTGTTTTATGACTTATTGTCAATTTTAAACCATTCAGTTTTTACCATCAAAATTCAAAACAAAGAGGAAAAATAAAATGCTAATAACAATTTAATACCGTAAAATTTAAAACTTGTGTAAATTTTAGTGCGAAAAGAAATACAAAAATATCAAAAAATCTTAACATATGACTAATTCTATATATGTGAATTACTTACAAAATAAACTATATGTTGTAATAAAACATTATCAACAAAAGTCCAATAATTTTATTGAAACAAAAATATTCAAGCAAGTTATGTGTACTTTAATATTGAATAAAAGCAAAAAGCGTAAAGAGAAAATTACTTGAAAGATCGCAATTAAGATTGAGGTTATCATAAATTGGGATTAGGAAGACTAATAGATTTTAGGGGGGAAAACATATGAAAGAAAGAAAAAAACAAAAAGAGAGTGCAGGATGAGGAATTCCCAAGAGGGATTCGATCCCTAGTGGTTAGGAAAGTAAAACAACCAGATAACAACCAGTTCACGTGAACCCCAATTTATACCGTTGATCCGCCCCTGCATCCGACATAACATAAAATTTCTTCCAGCCTTGTTATATCATGTCAAGTTGAATTGCCATTCCTAACAGCAAGAGCTTCAGCTATCACAATGCTCGCTTTACAAGCCTTTTTGTCCACACCAACATATTAAGTTACGACGTACAAATATCTCCACAATTAAATTTTTTTTATAAGATAATTACAAGTAAATCTCACCAATACTACAAAAGTTTATTAACTTTCTACAAAAGGTTAATATACCAATAGAATAAAAGTTTTTTGCACTGTCAATATACAAATCCTTGACTAAAAATCAATATATCTATATCTATCTATATTATATTAAAAGTACGAAGGCATTAGCGAAATGTTATTCGTCTTTTACCCCCTTATAAAATAGAATTTACACTGAGCAAAATAATCTTTACAATTATTTTCCTAATATTTAAGACTTCAAAATAAACTAAAATTTATTATTAAATCTTTCCTTATTTGAACTATGTAAAAAGTCCTAATACCTAGGACTTTATAATTCATTAAGATTTGACCTTATATAAATTTATAATTTCTTATATTAATATAACTATAACACCTTTCATATTAATTTTTTAATACTTAATACTTGAATTCAACTTTTATGTAAAGAATTTATTAGTTTTGAAATTTAGGGACAACTAAATTATGTACGAAATTAAAAAGAAATATCCCTGAAATCCTAGGTAAATAAAGAAATGTTTGAAAAATATGTCCACAATTTTAGCGTAAACAAAGAAGTCAACTAATGATAGGATTTGAATGCAAATGATTCTCGGATTCTATTATATATATATATATATATATATATATATATATTTTTTTTTTAGAAATTCTGGGAATGTATTATTTATCTTTTTTCATCATGAAAATTCTATTAGAAAATTAAAGTGTCCTTTATCTTCATCTTTTTTTTTTTTGGTTTTAAAGGCTAATTTATATTATAATCAAAAAGTTATACATGGAGCTGCTGTTCTTGGGCAGTATTACAAAAAGTTTCTAAGCTAAGACTACTTGTATTATTGTGCTTAGCTATACTAGTACTATTGATACTACTAGTCCTAGGGGTTGAGGAGGATGATAAGGGTCTATTTGGGACAATGCTCGTAGATGGCATGTCCCACATATTACAAAATGTGGTTGCTTGATCATAGAAGGCCTCGTGTGCCATGCATTTGTTTCTTTATTACATGGCCTCGTTGGTCGCGTATGAGAAGGTTGCTGATGAATGTTGGAGGGTCTGCCCAAAAAGTGATATTACTGCCCGACAATTGTAGTCCAAAGAGTGCCAGTTCATCTGCTGCCATATTTTGCTCCCTGAATATGTGGATTACTGATGGAACCTGCAATCATGTAACAATGATGAGTAGTGTACAGTGTGTGTATTGAGCATGAATATTACATGTTGGGCATCCATTTGAATTTCCAAAGGAGTTAGGTTGTGATGGATTTCTAGTTGTAAACCACGTAGTAAGGCCATTAATTCGATATCTATGACATTGGATGCTTGATAGTTTCCCGCATAGCCCATGATCCAACACCTTTGTGATTTTGAAAGAGCCCCCCAAAGCTTGCTTGGGAATTGTGTATATGGAAGGCCCCATCCGTATTTAAGGCGATAATACCATTGTTGGGAGGTTTCCACTTAACATACATAGGAATTGTAAGGTGTTTATGAGCATTAGTGTTAGTTAAGAAAAGATGTTCCGCTGCTAGGTGAAGAATTAAGTTTGGTGATGGGAGAGTCCCAGCGTGTTCAAAGCAGTTTCTGTTTCGAGTATTCCACAAATGCCATAGTGCAAAAGGGATGAGGTGGTTTAAAGGAATGTTATGCGTGTGATACTTACACTTTCGCTGGATGAGATATCTAAGCCCGATGGGTTAGGAGTGTCGTGTGTGGTGATTGATCGTATAAAAACTAGGAGTTTAAGTTTTCCCCAACAGTGTGTTGTATGGACACATTTTAATAAGATGTGCCCAATTGTCTCTTCTTCCGTGGGACAGTGAGGGCACATTTTGGATTGAGTAATTCCTAATTTATGAAGATAATCTTTGGTAGGAAGTCGATTATGACTAGTGAGCCATATGAAATGTTTTATTTTTGGAGTCACTCTTAATTTCTAAATCCACCCATGATGATTACTACCGTTAGGAGGTTTTGTGTGTTGTATAACAATAGTTGACGGTAAATTGACCCGTTTGTGTTAACCCCCATATTATATGGTCTGACTTAGTGTCATAATTATAGAAGTAAGTGTTATTAAGTTGCTGGAGTATGTGATGCGGTAATTGGAAGGATATTTGTTGGCTGGGGCCAGATTGAAGTTGGATCACATTAGCTACTGTGAAAGTGTGTTCTTTAGTATTTAACGGGCCATAGATGAGGCTTCGAATAGTCTTATTCGGAGAAATCCAATTATCCGTCCAAAAGTTAACATGGGTACCCCGCGTGACATGCCATTTTAGTCCTATTTGGCATATATGCCAGCCCATCATCATATGTTTTCATAAGGTGGAGGTCTTGGGGCTTAGTGATCTAGTGCTGGTAATGTATTTAGAGATTAATAAGGAGGCCCAAGGTGTGGAAGGTTGATGAAACAGCCTCCAAGCCGTACTTGCTAGTAATGCTTCATTTTTTTGTCTTAGTTTTGTATATCTAGTCCTGCATTTTGCTTAAAGGAAGTCATTGTTTTCCAATTTATGAGGTGTAACTTTCATTTTTGTGAGGTAGAGCCCCATAAATTTTTTTTTGGTAGCTTTCTAGTCTATTAATGATATTAGCAGGGAGGGATATAATTTGCATTACATGATTAGGGATGGTGTTGAGAGTGGCTTTGATTAAAGTAGTACGACCAACCATTGTAAGGTGGTTTGTTTTCCAACCCGCTAACCTATTTTTGAAGTTATCTAATATGAATTGGTAGTCCCTTTTTGTTGGTCTAGAGGTAAGGATAGGTAACCCCAGATATTTTCCAAATGAAGTACCTTCCAACATGTTAAAACATGACAAGATAAAAATTTTCTCAGCTACAGGGCAATACTTAGAGAAGAAATTTTTTGTTTTTTCAAAGTTTATTTTTTCCTCGAGTGCTCAGTAAAATGGTTGAGAATGTCTATAATTTTATGACAACTGGTTGTAGTTATTTTGGAGGCCAAGACAATGTCATTGGCAAAAAATAGATGGGAAATTTGAATTCCATTAGTATTTAGTGAAACATGCTTCTAAATGGTGTAGTCAACAACATTGTTTATTTGTCTAGACAACATTTCCATACATAAGATAAAGAGATAAAGGGAGAGTGAATCACCTTGCCGTATACCACGTGATGGGGTGAAGAAGTTAGTTGGTGATCCATTGAAAAGTATAGAGGTGGAATTTATTGACACACATGACATAATGAGGGATATGAGTTGAGGAGGGAAATTAAAGAATGTTAAGGATCTTCTTATGAGCACCATTCCATTCTATCAAAAGCTTTTTCTAGGTCTATTTTTAGAAGCATCTTGGGGCACTTTGATTTAGAGTGTCGAAAATGAGTGAGTAATTCTTATACAATGATGGCATTATCTGCTGCCCTTTTATTTGTTTGGAAAGCAGATTGAGCAGGGCTGATTAATTTATGAAGAAAAGGCTTGATACGAGTAACAATAATTTTGTACAAAGTGTTACATAATGGGTCTAATTGAGTCATAGAGCAGGGACTCTTGACTTTTGGAATCAAGCAGACGTAAGTTCCGCTTACTTCCTATGGTATAGAACTCTAGTGGAATATGGTTTTACAGAAAGTGGTTAAAGATGGTTTTATTTGAGGCCAGAATTTTTTGATAAAAAAGTGGGTGGAGTCCATCAGGCCCGGGTACTTTGCGAGGTTGAAAGGAGTGGACAAATTGATATATTTCAAAGTCAGTTAGAGGTTGTGATAGCATATCATCTTCAGATGGTGTGAGAGCATTATGATGATTTCTAGGATAATTTTTATAAGAAGTTACGTGCGTAGTGTTGTAGAGTTCTTGGTAGTAATTTATAGCAAGGTGCTGTAGTGAGTCGATGTCCGTAATCCAGTTACGTGAATAATCTTTTAAAGCAGTTATTTTGTTACGACGTCTTCGTTTTAAGGTAGATAGGTGAAAAATCTCGTGTTTGCATCTCCCTCATTAAGCCAATTGACAAGTGATTTTAATTTCCAAAACTCCTCTTCAAGAGTGAGTATTTGGTTATACTGGGCAATTAGATCCTGTTCGAGGCTTTGAAGGAAATTGCTAGTAAGGTAGTGGCTAGATTTTTATATTCCTCCCAGTCTAGCATGAGTTTGTTTTTCTTGTGAAAAATATTCCCAAAAGAATGGGAGTTCCAGTATTTTATTAAAGAAGTAAAATCAGTGATAACTGTATATTTGATTAACTAAGTTAGGAAATTCAGGATGTGATAGCCACATAGTTTCGAATCTAAATAGAGTACTTTTTTGTAAAGGCATTTATCAAGGGATAATAGTAACGGACAATGGTCGGAATGGGTTCTAGGCAGGTGGTGTACATGAGCTTTAGGGTAAAGATCTATCCATGCATAATCTGCAACTATACGATCTAGTCGTTCTAATATCATAACTTCTTTTTTTCTTTTATTAGTCCAAGTATATTTACTACTCGTAAAACCTAGGTCAATTAGGTTTCAGTAGTTGAAACACTCCAACATTAAGTCTTTCATAGTGTTATTTAACGAGCATCTGCCAAATTTTTCATGCGAGTATAAAATATCGTTAAATTTGCCCCCACTAGCTAGGGACCTTTGTATGTGTCAGCTATATGTTTTAGGTTTGCCATAAAATTTTTCTATAGGCAAGAACATTACTTGCATATATGGTTGTAAATAAAAAATGTGTACCATGTGGACATACCTGGATCATGCAGTGAATTTCCTGGTTGGTGACAACAATCTCAGTGACTTGAACTACCTGATCATTCCAAAGCACCACAATGCCTCCTGCCTTGCCTTCAACAGGTGCTTGAGAGAGATGAGAAAAGGAGAAGTCATCCTTAATGGAGTGGTGGTATTGAATATGTGTTTCTAGGAGCACTACTAAGGGTGGTTGGTAGTAATTGAGCATAGAATGAAAATTCCTTCTAAAATCTGGTGACTGTGCACCCCTACAATTCCAGATTATAAAATTCATGGATTTAGTGCGTGGAGGTAGTGGCAATGGAGTTATGGGTTTCTCCTTCTGAGTTTGGTTCTTTGGGGCGTTTGCTGTGCTGTCCCCCTGAGAGTTGGTGTGATTACCACCGCAAACTTGCCCGCTTCTGGGTTCACTGGGGACCTCAACTTGATCAGGAATTTGATCACTTATGGTGGGCAATTAAGATGATTTTTTTTGTGTATTGTTCCTTGAGAACGGAGATATGGCATGCACCTAGCCATACTGGTTCCGTTTGAGTCTCCCTCATTTCTTCCATTATTGTTGCTAGCTCTTGAGGGTTTAACACTTTTGGTTTTTCTGGAGTTAGTAGTTGAGGACTCATTGAGGTGGAGGGTATTAGTGACTCGAAGGGGCTCATTGGGGACAGTGGGAGGGAGTTGGGGATATGGATGTATTCGTGTAGCCATGGGATTTGGGACAGAGCTTGTGGGTAAAATAGGAGGTCTGGGTAGGGATTGTAGTGTTGTTGGTATTTCGAAAAAGGGTTCCACCAAAAGTTGATGGCTTGCATTTGCATGGTCGTCCAGTTGTACTGTCCGTGAAAGTTCATTGCTACTGTCATGCCCTCCGTTACTATCTGGGCTAGAACTTGGGTATTTTGGAGACAGACTATGATCGCTTGATTGTTGACAATCATGGATAAAGTCAATGCATGATTCTGAAGTCCCATCTCCAACCATGATTGTGGAGGTTGGAAGAGGTTGGGAGCTTGTGAAGTGTATATCACTGGGTAGTTGGGTGGAGGTGGTGTGGTGTAGGCATGTTTTCTGGATGAAGGAAGTGGATGTTCAGAGGTATAAAGGGCATTAGAGAGGGATAATGGTTTTTAGTTCTCAGTGGAAAGTGTGGAGTTGAACGACTCTGCATGGTTATATGTTGTTGTAGGGGGGGATGTAATTATCAGAAGTTTGTGAGGGAAGTGGAGTTGGCAATGATTGGGAAGTATTAGTAGTAGTGGTGTGATTGTTATGTGAGGCAGTGCCGATGGATTGGGTTGGGAGATATCGTGTGGGGTGGGCTGCTCACGTGGACTGGGTTGTAGAGTATTGGTCTACATGGATATTTGAGTGGTGTGTTTATTTGGTGAGGTGGGCTGGGACGTATTGGAGGAGGGGTCATGATGGTTGAGTGTATTTTGGGGTGGGATTGTAGTAGATGGTTGTGTGTGCATGATAGGTTGCTTCTCATTGGGCGTTAGGGGTGGTGGAGATGGCGTGGCAGTGGGACAAGGAGGATGAGTGTCACTAGGTTTACTGTTTACCCTGGGTTTGAGTGAATTAGGGTAATTATGATGTTCGTTGTGTGGAGGTCGGTCGAGTGGTGTTATAGTCCTGCGGGTCGACCCGATTTGTGTGTGCAATTGTTGTAGTTGGTCCACCACTTCTCATATTGGGCTGGTAGTTGTATCTTCTAGGTTAGAGAGTAATTGAGGGTCAACTATGTTGTTAGAGTTAATTAAGTTGTCAAAACTATTTTTTAGTGTTAGTAAATTATTATCAAGTAGTTTATTAGGTGATGTGTGGCTAGAATTCGTGATTTTAAGCATTATATCCCTCGCATTTTATGAGCTTT
>ML363659.1:0-17048 GCA_005239505.1 Nicotiana paniculata | reverse complement strand
ATGATTGATAAAGACAACTAATCAAGCTGTATAAAGTATCCGAGAAGTAAATTCACCGACGGGAAAAACCATAACCTTAGATCTTTATTACAATTGTTTACACCTTAGCGTAGTTAATCTTTAGTTTTAATCTTTAGTGTTAGTAATTTAAATAACATCAAGTGACAGTTGAGTATTCTAACAGCTTGCTTGATACGTAAATTCCCTGTGGGATCGACTCTGGGCATAATACCCCGGATTATATTTGCAACGCCCGCTTAGTCTTTTATTAGACATAGTTGAGCGTGATCAGGCCCCATATACTGCACTTTGGCAGTGCTGGAGCCTTCTCCTGGTTGGACCATATGGGCCTCATACAACATCTGTCTCATTTCTCCGCATATTTCTTTGATTTCTTCGGCCGTGAAAGCCTCTTCCTCTTCCTCCACGTATTTTGGCTTGACAAATGATGCGGGGATGTGTGGGATCGGCCGAGGCAATACCTAACCATTTTTATTACGTTGGTCAGCCCATTTCTCATTGTCGGGAGTAGCTTGAAACCCTATGCCAAAGAACTTTTTATTGGTAGTCACGGTGATAGGTTCTTTAATGCCTTGCAAGGACACCCCGAGCCCTTTTCCAGGTGTGTCCCCATGTTTAATCATGTCTTTAGCAACCATAATTGATGCGTTTGATAGGAAGGGTTGAGGGAACGGGGTTCTTTCCTCGTGCTGGTCCGCAACCACAATCTCGAACGCCTGGTAGACTATGTGCTCGTTGCCTTCTCTTGCTTCCAGGCAGGGGACTGATGGGTCCCTGTAAATAGATTTCCTGTCCTCTCCATGGACCACAATTTCCTGGCCTTCATATTCGAACTTAACCATCTGGTGGAGAGTAGATGGCACTGCCCCTACTGCATGGATCCAAGGCCTTCCCAGGAGATAATTGTAGGAAGTATCCATATCCATGACCTAGAATGTCACTTCAAAATCTACAGGGCTGATTGTCAAGACCAAATCAATATCCCCGATCGTGTCTCTCTTGATACCATCGAATGCATGGACGCACACATTGTTGGGCCTAATTATCTCAGTCCCGATCTCCATTCTTTGTAGGGTCTAGAGAGGGCAAATATCAACCCCAGATCCGCCGTCCATCATAACTCTTTTCACATAGTAACCTTCACATTTAACAGTTAGGTGGAGAGCTTTGTTGTGGGCATCCCCTTCTGGGGTCAAGTCATTCTTACTAAATGAGATCCGGTTGATTTTGAAAAATCGCTCTGCCATTCTTTCCATTTTCTCAACTNGTCACCACCGTCTTGTTGTAATTCTAGGGGACGGCAGTAGTATTCTTCATGGGAGTCTGCGACGCGCGGCTAATAACCACGGGCTCATTCAGCCTTGGTGAAATTATTTTCCCCCGCGCCACATACGTCCCTTTCGGCATGTACATTTTTGGGTCGTTCATTATTGCCTTGTTGAATTGTAGCCTCCTGGGAGGGCTCAACACACTTTGTTCCTTCTTGGGTGCCTTGGGGATGTAAAGAACAACGTCTTTAGAGGGTCCCCTATTTGTTTCGGTCTTAGCCTTCTCCGTGACCTGGGGGACGGGGTTACTTTTCTTCATCTCTTTGACTGGTTTGGATGCCACCTTGGCCTTTATTTCCACATCTGCGATGGCGATGATGGCCTTTAGAGCTGGATCGAAATCCTGGTCCTCGCAAATTATGTCGATGACGGGCCTATGATTGTGAGTGGGTAGTGGATTGTTCATCACATTGGGAGCTTCTTCGTCCCTTAACACCACTTTCTTTTGTTCATCACGGGCCTCTGTGTCATGCCCTCCTGCTCCTGAACGGTAGGAACAATTGGTTCCCGGCTTGTATGATACTGATGCTGGGTTTTTCTTGGTCGTAGGTACGGGTTGTAGAAGCCCCATATGGACTAATTTTGGGAAGAGGCTTGAATACGGATCCCCGATAGGAGTGAAGTTGGGTCTCCTTGGTGGTTCACGGGGGTAGGTGTTGTACGGGTTGTTTTGGGGAGGGCGTGGATTATATGGAGCTAGGGGAGGATGGTTGTTTCTCGGAGGTGGAGCTCTATTCTGATTGTATTGTTGTTGCGGCCTGGGATGTAGTTGAGCGTTCATTACCGCATAGGGAAAAGGGGGCATAGCATAAGCTTCATCTTGGTGAGGGTAGTAATGTTGGGAAGCTTTGGGAAATGGATGTGGGTATTGTCGAGGCTTCTTGACATCGGAGACCATCATGGCCCCTTCTTCTTTCTTTTTTCTGTTGGTTGCACTCCCGAATCCGCTTTGGATGGCCTGAGAGGTTGCTCTTATGGAAGATTGGCTCAAGATACGACCAGTTTCTAGACCATTCTCCACCATTTCTCTGATTTTGATTGCTTCCGCAAATGGTTTGCCCATGGCGGACATCATATTTTGGAGGTAACCAGCTTCCTGTGCTTATTGGAATTTTCGGACAAAGTCCCATGCCAGGTCATCCCATATGTGCCAGCGGGATATATCCTGGTCCATGTACCATTCTGATGCAATCCCCGTCAAGCTTTCTCCAAAATATGCCACGAGAAGTTCCTCTTTCCCACCTGCTCACTAGAGCTGGTTGCAGTACCTTTTCAGATGAGCTATGGGGTCCCCACGCCCGTCATATTTTTCAAACTTGGGGGTTTTAAACCCAAGAGGCAAGTGGACGTGCGGGAACATGCACAAATCTGCATAGGAGATGCTTTTCTGCCCGCTCAGCCCCTATATATTCTTGAGGCTCTGCTCAATATCTTCATTTTTCGGGCCATTTATTCGTGCTCGGGGCTTTTCTTATCTTGTCCCAAAGTGACCTAGACTGAGTTTGTTGGGGGTATGCATTGGGAGTAACATGAGTGGTATCCAGATGGACGTACGGTGTTTGAAATGTGAATCTTGGCGGCTCAAAACTTGGCCTAGAGATAGTCGGCGGAGCCGTGGTAGAGATTGGTGGTGCGGTGAAGATGTTGGAAGACACACCAAAAAACAGGGCCTGGGGGCGAACCTCAGAAGGCCTTCTGGAAAAGCGAGCCGATATAGTTGGATATCCAAACGGCGTGGCTGGGTAGCTTATGAGGATGTTGGATGTCCAGCCTGCCCTGGAGATTATCTCTGGGAAACCCGGGATGGTACTGGGTGGTTCCCTACCATTGGACCATGCGTCCCACATTTCCAGCATGCGGCAACGCAGAGTCCTGTTCTCTTCAGCTGTTGCTGACTCAGATGTTGGGATGGCTAGATTTAGGTCTTCCACGGAAGAGTTGACGATTGGCAAGTGACTTTCAGACATCATTTCTATGCTCCCTTTTGATCTAGTGAAGTAAGGATGGGAAGCCAGGTTACCGCAAAACCAACCACCTAAAAATACCTTCTTTAAGATCGAACCAGCAAAATGTTAGGTTGAAACATTTATCACATAGGAAATCACACGTTAGGGGTATGCAATGCACCTAAGCAATTAAATGCTTTTCTATATGTTTTTGCAACAATTGTGTATTTCAGCCCGGCTTTACTTCTGGGTTTTGAACTTTTCTTTCCTTTGTTATTATTTCCCCCCTTTTATTCCTCGCTCAGTTCCCTTTCTTATGGTTATGATCAAATCCTATGTGGATTGCCTACATATCACGGCGCCACGTGAATCAGATCATCACGTAATTCATGCAATAAATACCAAAGGACATAAATATTTTCGAATTTTCATTCATTACAAAAGACTTCGACATATTTTCTTGGGAATTTTAAAGAAACTACAAAGACTTAAAGTAGACTCAAACAGGAAAATGAAATACAGACTCGAAAAGGACATCAAGAATACATAAGTGCCTCTACTGCTCCAGGGGCCCGCGGGACATCATTCGGTCTTGCCACGGGCCTACGTACCAAACCTTGTTGGAGGCGGTGTAGGTCATCCATTATCTTGTGGACGAATATCATTACTGCCAAGAAGAAGGTGGTCTGAGTCATATCTTCACACTCTTGGAATCTTGTGACAATATAATCTGCAATTTCTCTGACCCTCTGCCTGATAACGCCCTTTTCCTAGAGTAAGCGCCCGATATGTTGAGACCTAGCCTCTAAAACCTGGGCGTCCTTATGATTCGTTTCTTGAAATTGTTGCAAGCCTTCCTCCAACTGAGCCATCATGGTATAACATTGTTTCGTGTCTGCCTTGAACCTTTTTGCCTGTTTGGCCATTTCGTTCTCGAGGATGGCCACCTTTTCCTTCAAGTCTGTGACTTCTTCTTGGTCATATTTCCTTTTCAGTCTCTAGACAAACTCTATTCTTTCCTCTGCACTTATTGTTAATATTGCCTGAACTCTGGCCAGTTCTTCTTCAGTTTTGTCTAGATCATTCCCATAGCTGCACACATTATGCCTCAGACTGTTGATAAGCCTTTCATCAGTTCTGCTTCTCTCTGGGTTCTCAGCAGCTATTTTCAATTTCTGTATCTGGGCACGTAGAACTTCATTTTCTTGGGTTAACCTATTTTTCTCCCCTTCAATTGTGGCGGTTTGTAGAATGTTTTCAAATTTGATTTCCCTGATCTGGGCTTCCAACTTGCTTATGGTAACTTGGTAGTTATTTTCTTTTTCTAACCAAGTCCAGTGCTCTTGTGTTTGCTCGGTGAATTGTTGCACGTGGGGTCTCTTTTCGGGTCGTTCTTGCTTTTGATGCTCTCTGCCTCTTATGCCATACCAAGAAGTGTAGGCGGGTTCCACTTCCCCCTTAGATAAATTTCTCACCCAAGTTTGAGGTTCCAAAAACTTGCACTCGTTCCAGATTTGACAGACCCTGCCTTCAGGAAATGCAGCTCTCGGGCATAACTCAATGGCTTGTTGGCTTAAGTCCTCGTCATGGGGAATACCCTATTGTCTTCCCAACTGGCGTAAGACCCGGTGTGGGGCATATGGTTTAATGCTTCGCAGGCCCATTAACAGAAGATAGCAAACCTCAGTAGACATATTGATAACCTCGCTAACAGGGAGCCACCCGAACGTCCACTCGATTTGGTCGGAAGTCAATGAACTCAAGTATGAGTGCCAGGCTTCCGTGCCCTCGGGAAATTTGTGGCCCTTTACCCGAGTACCATGTTCCTAAATGAAATTCAAACCCGTTAAGCTGTAGTTCATGTAGCCTGGGCGGTGGAAGAGGTGCTCGATCAACCAGATTTGTAGAATCAGGTTGCACCCCTCAAAGAACTTTCCCCCAGATTGGCAAACTGTTAGAGCAAGGTAAATCTCGGCTAAGACCATTGGTATAAGTGTGCCATTGGTTTTTTTCATCATGAAATCTGCCATTCTCACAAGCCCGACATCTATGCATCCGTCACTTCTTGGGCAAATCAAGGTGCCCAAGAATGCTACCACAAAAGCTAGCCCTCGGCGGGCTTCCCATTTAGCCTGATCTTTGTGAGTTAGACCAGTGTTGTCAGCCTCATAACACCGGGGATCTCCATAATGTTTGTAAAGAAAATAGAAAGTGCAGAAACCTTTGGACAGGTGTGGGTCTTGGACGTCCCGACTAATGCTCAATAGATCCAAGAACTTATGTGGAGTCACCGCCCTGGGTGCCACAGGGTACCGACTTCTAAGATTGTCATTGAGACCAACATACCCCGCTATTTCCTCTAGCGTGGGTGTCAACTCAAAGTCTGAAAAGTGGAACACGTTGTGGGCGGGATTCCAAAATGATACTAGAGCCTCGACGATGTCCAACCTTGGCTTGATTTTTAGAAGACCAGTAAGTCCGCGTAAAGCTTTCATAGAAGACTTTATACTAGCTTTCCGCAAGTCGCTCCACCACATATGGAGTCCTAAAGGGATTTCCTCGACGACCCTGAAGGGAATGTTTTCAACTGTATTCATCCTGCACATTCGTTTTGATTAAAACCCCAAAAATTTGAAAAGTGTTATTTTTGCACAGGGTTTTGTAATAGACCCTTTTTGCGAATACGACCCTTCGATACTTCGGGCGGGAAGTTTTTAAGACTGTGTTCGCAAATCGGGTCAAAATTTAAAGACAAACCACAGGCGGCCACTTTTGCAAAAATGGCCTTTCGGGGCCCCACTTGGGCAATTAGGCTATAATGGCGTCACCTAATTTTATTTAGGACTATATCCTTTGATTTTAAAAAATAAAGTTGGGCCTAATGAGGGTTGCCTACGTATCCCACACCGGTGAGAATCAAACAACGCGTAGTTCGGGAAAAATCTTGATTGGTTAAAAAATATACACCTACTCACTTTGTTTTGGAATATTATTTTCCTTCTTCATTTTTCAGAAAATTTTGGCAGATTTTCAGGATATTTCAAACACGGGGATTTTCAAAACAAGGTGAATTTTCTACTCTACGTCACTCTTGGTTTTTCTGTTTGCTTTTTTTATTTTATATATATATATATATATATATATATATATATTAGCCGGTCTACACACAAGTCGAAACAAATAAATGCACACGTAGCAGGTAAGATGCATCAGGATAGTCTTTTATTTCGGGTACACCTGTCCTAGACGGACCCAACCCCTGTGTTGAGTCCCCTAAGTCAAATGCACGTGATGAAAATAAGCGTTCCTACTAAGGATCCGGCATGAGATTTTGTTATTCTAGGTTTGAATTCTGGGGTTTTGTTCTAGACCAGGCTTACCCGAGCGGGCAGCTCGAGCCGAGGTCGGGGCAGCATACCGAGAATATAGAAGCTTCACCGACTTTGCAATTTGTCCGTACCTCATTCTAAAATTTGGATATGACTCTAACAGAAAAGAAGTCACACGAAATGCACACCTCCCAGATTATTTAGAAGACTCAGAGAGAAGAGGGTTTCAGCACAATTTATATACAGTTTAGATAATATCAAAGAGGTAAAAAGCGACATTTAGCACATTTGGTTTAAACATGTAAAAATCATATAATAAAGCCAAATAAAACAGTTTATTCTAAGCTCGAATTCTTGAACCCTGAACCAGAGATTCTGGGTTCTAAATCCCCAGCAGAGTCGCCAGAGCTGTCACACCTCCTTTTTCACTACCCCCGGATTAATGAAGGGTAATAAGGGAGTTTTTCCAATTAAAGTGTCATTATTCGGTTTTGGGATTTATTTTAGTTTTCAGAGTCGCCACCCGGATTTTTTAACGGTGTTCCGGGACACCATTTATTTATTGAAATCCCAAATCGAGGAAATTTTGACTCTGTTTAAAATGGCTGCAACCAGAAATCCGAGTAAGGAATTCTGTTAAACCGGGAGAAGGTGTTAGGCATTCCTGGATTCTGTAGTTCTAGCACGGTCGCTTAGCTATTAATATTTGGCCTATTTATCTAATCATTTACATATTTTAAAACTATTCTACTTTTTTAACCTTTTTCAATTTTTAGCCGCTTTTAATATTTATGGATTTATCTTGAAACAAGTCACGATGGCGTGCACTTGTTTGTTTTTGGACATATTACAATTACGCCATATGAAATGCACCCGCAATTGCAACACGCGATTTTAATATAACTTGAAGTTGAAGACGGGGGCATGAGTTGTCTCACCCGAGTGTAGATTACGTAGTCAAGACTATGGTCGTGACGTTTTTACAGTGCCTATTTGAGCCGATGTTTGATTATTCTTTATGTTTTCTATTTGAAGGAACATTTTAGTTTTAAGACCAATTAGGACGTTTATGGATTTATCTTAAACAAGTCACGATGGCGTGCACTTTTTTTTTTTGAGCACACGGCAACAACGTCACATGAAATGCACCCATGGTTTCTATGTGCGTTATAATTAGCTGTTTAAAGTTGAGAGTCGGTGGCATGAGTTTCCACTCCCGAGGGTAGGTTATGGTGGTTTTGGAATAATATTCGACTCTTTATCAAATTTCATTCTAAAGGGCATGATTCTATCTAGAAGGTATGTGAAGATTGTCTAAAATTAAACCTACTAACCTAAAGGACAAGATTTTTGGGCTATGGCCATGTTTTAACCCAATTTGTTTCAACTCTTTTGGCCAATCCTAATTGTGGCTAGTTTTGACATGATTCAAATTTGAATAGTCTGAAACAACCAAGAGCAGATATGTTAACACATTTAACATTTGCATTGTAATAAAAGAGGCAAATTTGAGTTGTAAATACAATGTCACAGGCATCAGATTCCTTTGCCGTTCGACCTATACGCCATACATGAATACTTATATACTTCTTACAGATACAATGTAGATCTTTTATCCTTGTTTGCGTGAAGGAACGACTTTTATAACAAAAAGAGTAAACTAACGTAGCCTCTTAAATTAAGATTATCCGATATTTTTAGGAAAAAAAGAGTTGATACTCCTCATACCATTCAACAACAAATTAATTAACACAATTAATGGGCCTGAAATTCTAGTTTCCATAACTATCATGGTAAACATTACTGGAAGTACAACTGATTCACAAACTTTAATATAGTCCAGCCCTTATATATACAAAAGGCTGTAATTATGCTATTACATTGTACCTAAATTAAATATACAGGTTCCAACAATAAGAAAAAAAAAATAAAAGGGACAAGGTTAGTTGCTGCTCCTGTGCAAGCCAGCAACTTCCACGCTTTAGGATCTGTATTCTTCAGCTTTTAGTCCCAACTAGACCGTACATGACTCATGTACGCTGTAAAAGACTGAATCTGATCATTACAGAGATCAGATTCGACCCTTTAAATGATGCTCCCATAGTGACATCCGACTATATAAGATCTAAATTGTCCAGACCAACATATATAAGCATCTTATGGGGGTGAATTTGACCATTAAGACGGGGGATCAGATTCACTATCCTTTAATACTATCTAATGATTCTATTATGACTTCATGGATATAGAATTAATCTCAGAAGACTTTAAGAACTAGCTCTACTATTATAATCACACATAGATGAACAACCATATTTATAACAAGTAATCACAGATTCAACAGAAAGAAAGGCAACATGTCTTATGTGTTTTTTTTAGATTGAATCTGACTATAAGGGAGAGTCTGATTCAAACCTAGAGAAACAAACTTGCTTGACATTGCTAACAACCATACCAATACTTCAACCAGTATTCAATTGAACACCTTGGTTATTCTTGGCCTTTTAGAGAATGAATCAGACCATACAGGGGTTCAGATCCGTTACTCTACAGTCTTATTTTTTAGGAGGTAGAACTACGAGTATCAACTACATTTATATACCTATAATTTGAAATAAGCAAAATATACCAGTAAAGAAATACCAACATCAGGACTACATTTATCACACTCATAAACTCATTACCACACCCACATTGTCACATTATATAGAGCAGAAGAAAAGAGTTTCAGACATCAAAAACAACCGGCTTATAATGAACAGAAGATGAAAATTTCAAATAAACATTTCATTGAGAACGGGTGAATGGATACATACCTTCTTTAAGAGTAAAACAACAGAAAACTTGACCAAATAAAGGTCAAGTGTAGGCAGTAATCAAATGGAGAATTTCACCAACAACAAGAAAACCAGGGGAAAAACCAGTACTCAGCAATAACAAACCCAGAAATCTTGAGTAGAAATGCTTAGGACTCCTAGCAATCAGACTCCAAAACAACCCCCCCCCCCCCAAGGAACTGACAACCAATTCCTCTATTTGTAAACTTGTTTTCAAAAGAAATCAGATTTTTTCTTTTCTAATCATAATTTATTTATTTTTTGAAACTTTTTGTTTTTGAATGATAAGTATTCTGTATTTCAGCAGCTCAGAGAGTGTCCAAGTCCCTTTAAGACTAAAGGGAGGGGTCTATTTATAAGATATTTGGGAATGAGATCTTCTTTGGAATATTCCCTATCCAAAAGCTGGAAAAAAAGTACATAATAGTACATAGGGCAGCTGTCAACCTTATCTTTGGGACAGTTTCCCCTGTTCTAGACCTTCCCTACCCCTTAAAATACTCTTTTACCCTTAAAATTCTGATTTCCTAAGTCTATATTACCTATTGTACCCCTTGAAGTCCCTATATTTACCATTAGGTAACCAGGGTTACTTACTTGGGTTTAGTTTAATTAATTAACTCTAGTTAGCTTACTATTGTTAACTACTAGTTATGTTCTTTAGTTAGCTATTAGTTATTCTTAACTAGGGTTAAGTTAGTTAGTTAAAAGGTTAATTGATTAAGTTCCTATTATTCAACTAGGTTTAGCTTGTTAATTAATGCAAGTCAATAAACTTAACTCCTTAACCTAAGTTAACTCCTTATCAACAAGCATCACAGTCTATTCCAAAAAAATAAAGGAAAGACAAGAAATGACGAAGAACAAAGGCCTTTATATATAGTGAAGGTTCACAAAGGTGTATTTACAAGGCTCATGCCTGGAGCCCTTACACAAAAAAGAAAACAAATAAAAACCTAATCTACCACCGGGATTGTTCCTCCAACAGCTCCCTCAGAGGTTGTGCCTTCAACGGCTCGGCCCTCGGCCCCCAGGTCTTCAACGGCCTCTTCCCCCTCGGGGACTTCGCCTTCGTATTCATTATGTTCTGAGCTACTACTCGAGTCACCATTATAAGTAAGCAGGGCTACTGATTCCTCTTCCAGGGTATTCACCCTCTCGATCTGAGCAGACAGATTGACGCGCCCTGCATGTATATCCTCGAGAAACTGCCTCTGAGACTTTAATCGGGCATGCTCCAGGGCTCGGGTCATTTTTAGCTCGGCCTCCTCAAACACCTTCCTGGCTTGTGCATTTTCAGCAACATCATCCTCTTTATACGAGAATATGAGCGCATCAGCTTCAACCCTGGCTACGGACAGCGCGACAACCGATTCAACGTGGAGATCATTGTACTTACTACTCTCCGCCTTTGCATCCTAAAGATGATGCTCAACTGAGGCCAACATCCCCTGTAGGGAATCTCTCTCAGAGACCATCTCGTTCACATGTTGCTTGAGTCCGAGAATCTCGGTATCCCTGGCTCGGAGCTCCCCCCTCGTCAGGGCATTTTTCTTCTCAAGCTGAAAAGATCAACCCAAAGGTGCTAAACGCTAAAGTCGGGCACGCATGTAAATAAAAATGAATGAAGGTTGTATTACATGCTCAGCAAGATCGGTTCGCTCTCGAGACACCGCCTCCAAACGAGCCCGAAGGTGACAGAGTTCTTCCTCCTTCTTGGTAAAAAGAGCTCTAAGCTCATCAGCCTCCGAAGAGAGCTTCCTGCACTCTTCCTCGTAGTGGGTCGACTTGGCTTGAGACTTAGCAAGGGCCTGATTGTAAAGCACAATGGATTGAAAGATCAAAACAAACAAAATTCGAAAGATGAGCATCAGAGCCCTGAACATAATTTACGAAAGATTACATGTTTGCAGAGCCTCTCGGCTTCATCGAAAATAAGTGAGGCATTGAGCTCGGGGTTTTCCTCGACCCTAGTGAAGAGTCCTTCAAACACGTCCTTATCTTCGATAGACGCCCCCATATCGGAAGACTCTATATTTCGGGCATCCCGTATCTCCCTCGAAGATAATGTCGGGCTCGGTGGGGAATCACTCACTTCAATAACCCCGGCTGGATCGATCGGGGCCTTCTCTTGCTTCTAGAGAGCTTTAGAACTAGTCTCCTCCAGCTCATCTACCGAGTGCCCCCCAGCTTGGGGAATATTTTGGCCATCAACCGGCTCTGGGACATCATCCAATTCACCCTTGAGGGCCTCTTCGGCTCGAGGTGGGACAACAACAACAATGAATTCTGATTCAGCAGCCATCGACTCAGCAAGATGCGGAACAGTCATGCTCCCTCTTCCCACGGGTGCTACCGGGGATTCATTTTTATCTTCTCCTCCATCTCGGGGGCTCTCTAATACCTCTGGAGTTAAGGCCGCTGAATCGGCCTTAAGTTTTTCCATTTTAGCCTTCTTTGGCTTCGAGGACTCGGATGACAATTTCCTTCTTCTCTTCTTTTCTTTGCTAGGTTTAGGGGTATCCGCTTCCCCATGCAGTGCTTCTCTCATCAAAGAGGCCTCTCCTAGACTTGCACAAACACAAAATATAAACACAAGAAATAGGGACACGGTCAGGGATATCTCTTCTAAGGGGCTCAAGTACTTCAGGAGTAGGAACTCACTGTGATTTTTAGCTTCCCATCGAGCTCTGGCCAGGTCGTGCCATACGCGCTCGACATACGGGCATGTCGAGTCTAGCTGCCTAACCCATCCTGAGAGATCCTTAACCGCACCGGGATGCCCCATGACAGCTACATCATAGAAGGAAGTTAGTCTATGGGGAAATTGATCTAAAGGAAAGAGAAAATACTTAATTAACATATTCACTTACGTTTCATGTTCCACTCTTCAGGGAACAACATCTTCTCCACAGGAATCAGATCCGAGCTCCTAACTCGGACAAAATGGCTCATCCACCCTCTGTCCCTGACTTTGTCGGTGCAAGAAAAGAAAGCTTTCGAGGCCCGATGTTGAAGCTTAATCAGGCGTCCCCGGTAGAGTCGGGGACTGTACATTCTGATCAAGTGGTCAAGGGTAAAAGGCATCCCCTTGACCATGTTTGCAAAGTGCCTAAGCATGTAAACAATGCACCAAAATGACGGATGGATTTGGCCGAGTATCACTTGATATTGCTTGCAGAAATCGAGGATCACAGGGTCTATTGACGGCAAAGATGGATCCACCGGACCAAGGGTAAATGGGTAGGTAGACACACTAAGGAAGCCAGCTTTATGGGTCGTTATGTCTTCTTCCCAAGAAGGAATTTCCACTTGCACCGCATCTCCCCAGCAGCAATCGGCCTTCACCTTCTCGGTGTCTGTTATCAGGCTAATATATCGGGACATGGGTTCATGCCGTCTCGGCTTTGAAGAAGGCTTGTCAACCTTGAAATCGGAGGTTTTTTCACAGGGCCCTGGGATGCATTCTTCGAGACGAGGGGTACTATTGCCTTGCCCTTAGAAGTGCGTAAAGATGAGAAAACTTTATCATCTTGAGAAATAGTTTTGGAGGTCTTCGCCATTCTTGCTGGAAGATTTAAGAAGGAAGGAGAAAAATTAATTAGGGAAAGAACACAAGAAAGAAGTAGGAAGATCTCTTTTGAAGGTTTGAAGATGTAATGAAAAATAAGGGGCGAAGGAAGGAGTATTTATACAAGGGCAAGTAAAATTCAGCGAAATTACTGGTATTCAGACGTCAATCTTATCGTATTAGAGAAATTGATGGTCGCCTCCGTCGACAACAACTGCTCACGTTTCTTTTGATCAAGGTAAGGTTCGAAATAGTTTAGATGAAAACCCAGTTCTAAACCATGGCTGTTCAAATTCAATTATTAAGTTTTAGACAGAAAAAGTGAGTGAAAAGCTAGGGTTTCAAGGGCAAAACTTCTTCTCTGCTATTAAGTTTTCTTCTTCGATTTTCTGTTCGTGTTCAAATTATATGAATAGATATACAAAGATTTAAGTTTTCTTCTATGCTTTTAGGTTTTCTTCATCGATTTTCTGTTCGCATTTCAAATTCCAGAAAAAAAATACAGGAAGAAATATACAAAGATTTAAGTTTTCTTCTCATATTTACGGCTATTATTCCTCTGTTTTTGGGGTTAAATTTCTTTCACACACACACACACACACACACACACATATATATATATATATATATATATATATATATATATATATTAGTTTTTGACCTGTTGATCTAGCTCATGGATCATGCTTGAGTTTGGTTAGTGTTTTGAGGGTTCGTACGTGACTGTTTGAGGAAGAAATTCACAGTTCCGAGTTCAATTAGTTGTGTTTCCTTCACTTGAATTTTGGAGTCAAAATCTGTGTAGTTGTTGATTATTCAATTGCTATTAAATAATCATCTGGATTGATTGATCTTCTCGGTGATTGGTAACCAGTTGAATGTTAAAAATGAGAAAAGTGCAAGTTAGAAAGTGAGGAAGTCCATGAAATCCGACTTTTGGTTTTTCAATATGTTTTTAATGCCTAGTTGGTGTTTTTTTGCAGTGTGTTATTGAGTAAGAGAACTTTTGCAGTGTATTCTATTATAGAGCAGATTATTTTTGAATTAGGTTTGATTTTGAGGGAAATCTTAGTTTTATCGGGACTTGGTGATACAAGAATTTTCTAACTTCCTCTCTCTGATTGTACTAATTGGAGAAAAAAAACTATTTTTCTCATTTTTGAACTTGAATTGAATATACCTATTTTCTTGGCCTTCACTGATGATTAATGGTTTATGTATAACAATGTTCAATCAAAATTATATGAGCTGCATAATTTCAAGTTACTTGGTAAAAGTTCCTGAAGTAATTCACACCATATGCCTTTTCTTGCTTCAAAGTTGCAGTTCCGCGAGGAAAGAATAAAAAGATTAATATGTCATGACATATTAAAGAATTATTGACTTCCTATCTGTGTCGCCTGATGTAAGGATTGTTCTACGTTATAATTATTATCTTATATATCATTGAGTGCTTCTGATGAAAGTTTATAAGCCTTGCAGAAAGCAAACACTACTTTTCTTAGAAATATCGAGAAATGGTCCATATTTTTGTGATCATGGCTGATTCTCTTTGAGTTAATTTGATCGCAGCTTCTGTGAGAATCTTTTCATTTATTAAATTGAAGGGTTGGATATCCTTGATATTTGATGGGGAATACTGAAGGTTGAAGGCTAATATTTCCAAAGTTACGCTTTCCCCCTTTTGCATTTCCCTTGCAGAGTGGAAGTTCAAACTCTTTTTTTTTTTTTGGATCTGACTTGCAGTCCATGACTGAATATTTGCATTTCATTGGAATGTTTCTTCAATTTTTCGGATTCTGACCTGACATGTATTTCTACTGCTGTAAAGATAACTTGTTGGTTTCAAAAAAAAAAAACTACCATATGCCCACAATATATAAGAATTATACGAAGGATAATACATGTCTTAGCTGAACAAAAATATCAAAACATAGGACATTCTATGTGACAGGACAAAAATTAAAATAAGATCCCACCATAAAACATGGTTCAGTAGTGAGCCCTTCCGAATGATATACTTTTAAAGATTCAGGATAAGACATACCACTGAAACGGACGTCGTCGAATACGACATTTGTTTAGGGTGCTTTGTGATGCTTTTGTATCCTTCTGCTTCTGTATTACACTTTTTTGTCATTGAATTAATTGTTTGTATCTGCCATGCTATTCTGTGCGTCTTGTTTGTGTTTAAGGCCAATTAGATGTTGCTGCTAAAATGTGAATTTGTTTGACGTCATACAAATTAATGACCTTCCAACTGTGCTTTTGATGTTAGGATTGTTATACATTACATTGTTACCTTTGAGGTCATTGAATGCTTATGATGAATGTTTCTTACCCTTGAACAGAAGGCGAAGATCTTTTTTTTTCGTTGGAAAGCAGAATTGTGGCTCAGTATATTTGTCTTTCCAGACAGGTGAGTGATTGTAGGTTGAGGCTATGTATATCATTTGTTGGATGGCAATACATTTAATGCGGATTTGAGAGATTTGGGAATGTATATCATCTGTTGGATGGAAATACATTCTATGTATATCATCTGTTGGATGGCAACACATTTAATGCGAATTTGAGAGATTTGGGAACGGATTTTATTATTATTTATAATAATAAGAAGATTAATATGTCATGCGAGAGTTGTTTTTGAATCACTGTTTTTCTCCTCCTTCGTTGGGCTTAAGTTATTAAGAACATGAACACCTAGAGATCATGATCCTAGGATATCTCTAAGAAGTCGATACACTTATAAAACTAGTAGTTACCTGGTACGTATATTATGTGCAATTTTATGTATTTTTCGGTTGGTAGAAGCTTACAGGATCTCCTGTTTTATCTAGCAAGAAGGACACCACCCAAATTCTAAAGAAGAATTCATCACTTGCTTTTAGCACAAAAGTTTTGTCTGGAAAAGAAACAGAAAGTACACGGGATTTGAGGAGTGTCGAGACAAGGAATAGAAGTTCATTTTTCGCACCTACAATTAGTTCTTTTGGAAAAACTAATGCAGAAAAGCAAAACGGTAACAGTAAACTTTCTTTCCTTTCACGTCCTCCTTTTGATGAAGAACAATATACGACTTTGATAAGCATGTCTATTTGACTATACAAAATTTAGTAGCTCTAGTCAAGCATGATTTTTTGTTTTTTGAAGTTGCTTGTTTATTCGTTACCGCATGAAAGCATTACTGCTTAACCTTAGATAGATGTCATTTTCTCCTTTTTTTTCTAATTAATTCTGTGTGCATTTCACTATGTTACATGAATACAATATCGGTTGAATTCATATGAAATTTTATACCATCAAATTAGGTGTTATTACCATTTCATGTTGCATCTCACTTAGATTCAAAACAAGAAAAGGCAAGACATGAATACATCATGCCTTCTGCCAATTATACACTTGCTACAGTTATCATTATTCAAGGATATCAAGATACCATTTTTAATGTAGATGTGGTAGTTATTGTCATCTGGACTAGTGTGTAAAAAGATCTTATGGAAGTGAACAAAAATATTTATTCCAATATTGACAAAAGAAGATTCTGAGGAACTCTTTAAGTCCAAACTCCAACGAGCAGTTTCTTTATCCAATATTTGTCAATTGTAATAAGATTTTCAAATGGTCGAGGATAATCTGAATCTGGTTGGATATGCTATCACGTTTTCCTCATGGTTTTGTAGCTTGTATCTTCATTATCTTTTTTTAAAAAAATTTCAAGTCCATGTAGTGAGCAGCCAACTAGATTAGTGAAAAGGCAAATACTCGTTTTTGGTATAAGATAAGTCAGTTGGATTACATTGTAACTTGTGAGCATCTCCATGTAAAATGACACCTAATGAATAATTTCCCCCATTTTTTTTGGTGCCTGCAAGTTAAATAAGATTAATGCTTTTGCTCTCGTTTCTCTCCCTCCCCTAACTTGGATAGATAGAAAAGAACTTGGACAGATAGAAAAGAACTTGGACTCAGTTCTTGTTTCTTACCTATAAATAGTAAATATAGGGGGGGGGGGG
>ML363655.1:1645-15430 GCA_005239505.1 Nicotiana paniculata | reverse complement strand
ACGATATCTGGACTTACAATCCTATATTACTTGTCGACCACGTATACTTGCGTGTGAGTTTGGACCCAACAAGTTTTTGGCGCCGTTGCCGGGGACATTTGCAATATCCTTCAAAATGTCAACTGTCACAAGCAATTCATCCATCATATCTTCTTATACGACTTCTATTAACCCCCATAGGGCATATTTGGAATGGGTGTGACCAATTGTATATACCTCTGTTACTATTGAATATAACTAAAAAAGCTTATGTGCCTCTGCCTGAATTATAAATTCTGTTAACTTTCATTAACTGGACTCCTCGTACCCTCCTTCATCTTGCTTCTTTTGCTTGTTGAAACTTGTATTTATCTTCTTAATCTCTCATTGTCTTTCACCATAGAGGTGGATAGGCATTCTTGCCTTATCAAGAGGCTTGCATCTTTCAGTACACACATGATCTGCTGAAGACCTCATACTTACTTATCATAAGCATGATACAAAGTCGAGTTCCTCTAATTCAACACTTCCTCATCTATATCTCTTATCGATCATATTTCTGAACTTAGGCATCATCTTATTACGAATAAAAATAGAATTTCGGAATTTGAATTCTTATAAGTGAGCTCTACCACACGATCTAGAGTAAGAAGAAAGAGTGACAATCTTAAATGACCTGTAGCCTCCTGCTTATAAGTGAGGTGCACGACACAACCATAAACAAGACTCTACTAGACACGGCTTGTAGACTCCCTAGGAAATAACTGCTCTGATACCACTTTTGTCACGACCCAAACCGATGGGCCGCGACGGGCACCCGGTACCTTACCCAACCGAGTACCAATGTAACGTATCTTTCTTATTACATCATTACATACGCATGACATACGGCCCTAATAGGCCAACATAATCCTTTATAGACTCAAAACATAGGCCGGTCAGGCCGTACAATCCATTATATACACGACATATGTCTACAAGCCTCTATGAGTATCTAAACATCATAAAGGTCGGGACAGAGTCCCGCCTTACCAAACAATACGTGTCTAAATCATACTAACCAGCGAGCAACTCCGAAGCAAATGGAGCGCACCAACATCTTCCGTTGAGATGATAGCCTACTTGGAGGGCTCTCGACCTGTCTATCAGGACCTGCGGGCATGAAACGCAGCGTCTCCATGCAAAAGGGACGCCAATACAAATAATGTACCGAGTATGTAAGGCACATAAATAAATATATAAGAGATATAGAGTAATTGGCTCAACCTGTATGTCTGGATAATCTCTGAAAATAGTAAATCACTTTTAGCATCATGCATATGTGTATGAATATCATGTCGTCCATAGGTATATGTTTAATAACATCATCAACCTCTGAGGGCATCCCATCATATCATATCGGCCACTGTGGGCAAAATCATCATCGTATACCAGTTGATCAGGTGGTGGTGCGTATATAACGCCATAACCTTTCCCATATCCCATATACATATACATACATATATACGCGTATATAATTCCGTTTGAATCATATATATATATACCTACATATATACACGTATATAATGCCGTTTGAATCATATTTCAGCCACTATGGGCAACACCATCATCATATACCAGCTGGTCAGGTGGTGGTGCGTATATAACACTGTAACCTTTTACCATATCCAATATACATATATTTACATATATACGCGTATATAATTCCATCTGTTCATGGGTCAATGCACATGTATGAAATGCATGAAAAGTACGTAATAATCTCAATATTCCTTCCGGGTAAACTTTTCCAACTGCGTATTATTCTGAGACCCATGAACAGAAATAATAATAATAATTCTCATGAGGAATCAAGAATATAGACACCCCTACTATTTATATGAATATAGCAATTTATAGAAACTGTGTATTTGCTCATTTCTTCATTATAATTTGGACCATGCCAAAAGAAAGAAGGGATAGCCTTAACATACCTGGAGTGGTAACATCTCCGTATAATATTCCTGACGAAGACTGCACCGTACTCTTTTAGAAGCTTGAAATTTGCTCTAACAGAATTTAGCTACGGACCATACAAAATTAGTTTTTTATCCTTAGAATCTCAAATGAAATTACTTCGAACGTTGTTTCTGTTCTATCGCTTGGTGAACCAAAGTTGGAATGGATTTAATCTAAAATTCCAACGTTTGGTTGAAGTTGTTCTGTTTCTAGCTTTTAAATGAATTTGATACTTAATTGTATATCACATTTGAGATCCCTACAATGATATATCTCATTTTCAGATTCTTGTAATGAGATAAGACTTCTAAGTCTTATCCTTTGTAAAGTTAAGCTTTATATATTTCTTAGGTGTAGACACCTAACATAATTTTTTATGAGTCATTTTTTTAAATTGGTAGCCTTGTGCCACGTGGAGAGTGGGTGAAGATTAGTAATATTTACCCACTTATTAGTTAACTGGGTAATATCCTGTTATCCGGTAATTAATCCATTACCCGCATAATTTAAAAATTACCACAAATTACATAAAATATTACTCACTTTCCACATACCTTATACACCTTACAATCATGGCCATGTGGTACCTTGTATGGTACTAGTCCATAAATACCGGATATTTTAGCTCGGGCCGTATTTTACCCCAAAATGCAAAATTTCAACAAAACTCATTTTCTTTGATTTGTTTACCCTTTATCCATCACGACACTTACTTATGGCTTGTTATAAATAGCATAAATGTGTATATCCTCAAAATAGTCTCGTCCCCGAGTCTACGTCTATTAATTGAAGACTAAACTTTAACATACGAAAATGCAAGATGTAACATCTCATTTTTCGAGCTTCCATCAATTTATTTATGACGTACATTCACGTACGAAAAAATATGGGATGTTACATTTTACCTCTTCATTTTTGGCGTCTTTTCATACTCGCCTTGCGAAAATCTTTTTGTACCAACAATAACAAAAATTCCCGTACCCACGAGGGTGACACTTAGTGTAGCTGGCACACATAGTCCCTTAAGCTTAAGTTTGATCACATTGCTTGCTTTAAGGGAACATCTTCCTGAATGACCATTCTCTGAATTTCTCACGAGTCTTCTTCTGTTTTCCTTTCTATTATTGTCGGAACACAATTTGAAATTCTCATGATGTCGATCATTATCAAACCACTCAGTCCCTAATTCATGTTTAGTTTATCTTTTTCTCCAATCCATACTGATTTCTACTATTCTGGGGTCTAACTTTTCCTTCTGGTAATCATGTTAGAGTCACGAACTTATTTCTCGAAATGAGGATGTGATTTCATGGCCAATACTCTTTTGTTGCCTCAAGGCCTGCCACCTCTCGTATTTTCCTTCACTTGACTATAAACTCTGTAATACTGTCATCTTTTTTATCTACCGTTGTCATCCATGTACCACATCTTACTCATAATGCTTCATTAACTCTCTTCTTATTTTCCCGCTAACATCTATGTCTATCACTTTATTCTGAAAACTCGAACAAGACATTCTTTTGCTCTTAGCTCCCCTTATTCCATCCATTGGATCTTCGAATTTCCTGACATTCTTTCTCTACTAGGGACGGGAGCCACACTAAGGTAATATTTATCCCTTCAAGGCTTCTAGTGCCTATCTTTGTAGTACTCATATCTAGCTGTAATATTTTAGAGTGCACCATCTGGGTATCTCACAAGGAGATCTATTAGCATATTTGCAATATCCTTCGGAAATGTCAACTAACACAAATAATCCATCCACCATTTTGGGTCACTCTAACCCCAGCCGGATCCTGATATTTGTCCTTCTCTTAAACTACACCTGTTAGCCCCCATAGGGCATAACTAAAATGGGTGTGACCAATTATAATATCTCTCTTCCTGAATTGTAGATAATGTTCATCTCTAGTAACTAGGTACCTTGTACCCTTCTCCACCTTTACATGTTGAAACTTGTACCTTCTGATTCTTTCATTGCTTTTTACCATAAGAGTGGATAGATATTCTTGCCTTAGGGATCCTTATCAAGAAGCTTACACCTTTCAGTACACATATGATCTGCTGAAGACCTCACATTTACTTATCATAAGCATCATGTAGAATCGAGTCCCTCTGACTCAACTCTTCCACAACCGCATTCAATCCCTTACCAATTGCCTTTATGGATGTAGGCATCGTCGTATTGCGAATAAGATAGAGTTTAGGAAATTGAGTTCTTACAACTGAGCTCTACCACACGATCTAGAGTAAGAAGAAAGAGTGAAAATCCTAAATGCCTTGTAGCCTCCTGCTTATAAGTGTGGTGCACAAAACACCCATAAACAAGACTCTACTAGACACGTCTTGCAGACTCCCTAGGACAGAACTACTCTGATATCACTTATGTCACGACCAAAATTGAAGGGCCGCGACGGGCACCCGGTACCTTACTCAACCTAATACCAACATATCATATCTTTTCGTATCATGCTATCAAAAGTAAATGAGACAGAAAGGCTGTTGTAAGATGACTAAAATGAAACATGTAATACCAACTTATACATAAGACATACGGTTCTATAAGACCAAAATGATCACTCGTATACTAAACATAGTCCGACAAGGCCATATAATCTTTTACATACATGACATATGTCTGCCAGCCTCTAAGAGTACATAACCGTCATAAGACCCGGACAGGGCCCCGACATACCAATCAATACGTGTCCAATGCATACCGACCAAATAGGCAAATCCGGAGCAAATAGAGCGCACCAACACTTTCTTCTAAGCTGATAGCTTACTTGGAGGACTCTCGACGTGTCTATCGAGACATGCGGGCATGAAATGCAGGTCCCCAAGCAAAAGGGACGTCAGTACAAATAATGTACCAAGTATGTAAGGAATGAAAATCAGTGAACAATAGACATGAGAGAAACATGGAGTAAAAGACTCAACATGTATATCTGAATAGCTCTGTGAATCATTTAATATTATAATTTCATGCATATGCATATAAATGTCATATCATGCATGGGTATGTGCGTTCATAACATCATCAAGCCTCTGAGGGCATTCCATCATGTCATCTCGGCCATTGTGGGCAAATCATCAACGTATACCAGCTGATCAGGTGGTGGTGCGTATATAATGTCGTAACCTTTTCTCATATCCCATATACATATATATACATACATATACGCGTATATAACGCCATCTGGTCATGAGTCAATGCACATGTATAAATGAATGCAATGCAAGAGAAGTAAGTCAGTAAAATCTTTTGAAATGTCATAAGACCATTATGCCTTTGAGTAATATCATGAAATAAACTTTATCAACTTACGTATATTCTGAGACCCATGAACAGATGATAGAATAATATGACACATGGTGAATCAAGAACATAAGCATCTCTAGTATTTCTATGAATAGAGTCATTTATGGAAATTGTGCATTTGCTCGTTTCGTTTGTGTCGTATAGATCATGCCAAAAGAAAGAAAGGATAGCCTTAACATACCTGAGCCGATTCTCTTGACAATCCCTTTCACACACGTCTTGTGCGAAAACACGTGACAACGGATTGAAGTAGGGAAAAATCCGTATGATATTCTTGAGAAATATTGTACCGTGCTCTCTTAGAATGGCAAATCCCGTTGCTATTACATAGTATAACTTCACACTAATTCCTTTGTTGAAGATCCGATTCTTGGAGATTTTTATGTAAGCATCTCCATTTTTTTGTGAATTAGATCACTATATTTTAGGGATTTTCTTGCTGAAACTCATCCATCATTTAAATGATATAAGTATCCCACTAATCCAATAATTAACCAATTACCCACATAATTAAGAATTATCTCAAATTAGTTATACTACAACTCACTTTTAACACACTTTATACATCTTGCTATCATGGTCACGTGATACCTTGTATGGAACTAGTCCATAAATACGGGATATTGTAGCTTGGGCCGTATTTTATCTCAAAATGTTAAACTTCAACGAAATTCATTTTCTTCGATTTGCTTACATTCTCACCTTCGCGAATTTACTTATCACTTCTTTAAAATAGCATAATGCTTATAATATCAAAATAATCTTATTCCCGAACTTATGTAGATTAACATACGACAAAAATTTAACGTATGAAAATGCGAGATGTAACATCTCGTTTTCGAGCTTCCATCAATTTACTTATGGCGTACTTTCACGTACGAAAACATGGGGTGTAACACGCACCATCCAAATTATCATCGGCGGAGGTGACGAAGTAACAATCAACAATGTGAAATTCACCACCACCCACAAATTGAGGTTGTCGATCACCCATGAACGGTATGACGACCTAGAAGAAAGTATCATCTTCGATAAGTCGGATACCTACAGTTTGATCTTTCCTCATTTCGATGCTCTTGTCATTACTTTACGAATTTTATATACTGATGTAAATGAATCACGGTAGACGACGGGAGCGGCGCGGGTATTATCCACCCCCGAGTTCTCACACAAATGAGACTCGAGGATAAGATAGTACCACGCTGTATAACACTAACAGGTTTTAATAATGCAGTTGAACAGACCTCCAGAGAAAAACATTAGCAGTCCTAGCCAGGGGTGTCACCCTGGAAACAACATTCCACGTCATGAGTCAAGACACAACCTACAACGCCATTATAGGGTGACCCTGGATACACGCCATGAGGGCTATCCCATCCAGCTTATATCAGGTCATCAAGTTCCCTACCCCATGGGGAGTATTCAGCATCCACAATGAACAACGCACAACTCAAGAATGTTACCGCATCGCCCAAGACTACACATATGCCAGGTATCCTGAAAGACATTGCAACACACAAACTGAATGTCAATCCGCTCTACTCGCCGGTACGGCAAATCAGAAGAAAGTTCAATGCCGTAATCAATGATTTCGTCCATGAAGAGGTAGAAAAACTGCTCGCCAATGGTTCGATTCGAGAGTCAAAGTACCCCCAATGGGTCTCCAACGTGGTCATGGTGAAAAAGAAAAATAGGAAATGGCACATGTGCGTTGACTTCATGGACCTAAACAAGGCCTGCCCGAAAGACTCCTTCTCGTTGCCTCACATGGATCAGCTCGTCGACGCAACAATGGGGCATGAGTTATTAAGCCTCTTGGATGCCTAATCGGGCTACAACAAAATCCTTATGGAGGAGGAGGATCAGAAAAAGACCACATTCATCACCCACCAAGGGATGTACTGCTACAGAGTTATGCCGTTCGGATTGAAAAACACCAGGGCGGCCTATCAAAGGTTGGTAACCAAGATGTTTAAAGAAAAACTCGGCAAAATGATGGAAGTGTACATAGACGACATGTTGGTCAAGTAAAAAAGGAAAGAGGAACACGTCGACCACCTAAGGGAAGCCTTCGACATACTTACGCGATACGAGATAAAGCTGAACCCAAGAAGTGCGCCTTTGGCGTGACCTCTGGAAAGTTCATCGGATTTTTGGTGTCGCAGAGAGGCATTGAGGTCAATCCCGACCAAATCAAGGTGATAGAGGGGATACCGAGTGTGTCAATTCCCTAAGAGAATTAAAGGCATAATTGTCGATAATTAAAGGCATACATGTCAATGTTCATCTCACGCTCCTCTGACAAATGCCACATGTTTTTCAATGTACTTAAGAAAGACAACAAACTCCAATGGAATTCCGAGTGCGTCAATGCCCTTAGAGAATTAAAGGCATACTTGTTTGCCTCCGCCACTCGCCAAAGCAGAACTAGGCGAGCATCTATTAATCTAGCTGGCCATATCCGACATTGCAGTAAGCGCATTCTTGATTCGTGAAAACAAAGGTACGCAATCTCCAATCTACTACATTATCAAAACCCTGGTCGACACTGAAATGAGGTATCCCCACCTTGAAAAGCTGGCCCTGGCATTAGTTGTAGCTTCACGAAAGCTTAGACCCTACTTCCAATGCCATCTCATCTCGCTGGTCACGACCTTCCCCCTAAGAAACATCCTACACAAACCCGAGTTGTCAGGTAGTTGGCTAAGTGGGCCATCGAATTAAGCAAGCACGATATAACATATCAGTCGCGGACAACAATAAAGTCGCAAGTACTCGCTGACTTCGTCGGCGACTTCAGCGCCAAATAATGCCTGAGGTCGAACGGGAAGCCTCTAGAAATTCCCCCAAGTTATCTGACCTACGAGTTTTTTACACCGATGGCCCCTCTAACGCGTCAGGAAATGAAGAGGTCATCTCGAAGTTTAAGTGTTAAGTACATGATATTCTTACACAACTCCATCAAGTTCAACCTTGTTCGAGTAAACACTGAAATGTACATTCAACTTTGCTTGAATTATTTTCTAAGTATACATTCGACCTCGTACGAATCGACTAACATTCGACCTGGCTCCAATTATTTTCTAAGTCTACATTCGACCTCGTTCGAATTGACTAACATTCGACCTCGTTCGAATCGATTAACATTCGACCTCACTTGAATTTATTTTCTAAGTCTACATTCGACCTCGTTCAAATCCACTAACATTCGACCAAGCTCGAATTATTTTCTAAGTCTATATTCGACCTCATTCGAATCGACTAACATTCAACCTCGTTGGAATTGACTAACATTCAACCTCGTTCGAATCGACTAATATTCGACCTCGCTCGAATTATTTTCCTAGTCTACATTCGACCTCGTTCAAATTAACTCACATTTGACCTTGCTCGAATTAACTTACATTCGACCTCACTTGAATTAACCTATATTTGACCTCGCTCAAAATACTCTCTAAGTCTACAATCGACCTCGTCCAAATCGATCTACATTCGACCTCGTTCAAATCCACTTATATTCGACCGGCCGAAAGTCAAGAACTTTTTTACAAAAGAAGACACTCACGGAAAAGCAAAAAGAAAGAATTTTCGAAAATACACAGCGAAAGAAAACTGTTCCATTTCAATCCTTCCACTCAAATACATCTTCCAATGGGCTTAAAAGATGCCCGTACAAAAAAGAAAACAACAAAACACAAAAAAACAAAAAACAAGTACAAAGACTTCACATCGCACCATCCCCCCATCACCAACATAACCGGCATACTCATCATCGTACCCAAGGGTCGGAGGCAAGACCGTCTAAGGCATAATCATCGTCCCCGCCGGGCGAAGCGGGGTCATAACCACAGGTGTCATGAGCTGCACGTGCCTTGGCACGAACATCCTCGAACTCTGCCTCAGAAAAATTTCCGGCCGTCTTCAGAGCCCTGTATATGTCAAGTTGGGCCTCAGCGTGAACCCACATTTCATACAACTCCCGCGACATATTGGCATTGGCAGAAGTATGAGAAGTAGACGGATGTGCCTGCTGTTGCACTTTCTCGGCTCTCAGGATGACAACCTGCTCGTTCAATTCAGACAGCTCCGCCTCCGAACCCCCAATCCGTTCTTCAAACCTTGCCTCTTTGAGCGCCGAAGTTTTCTCCTCATTAGCTCACTCAAACCTACAAACATGGAAGGTACCCCCTAGGGTAGCTGCCTCCGCCACAGCGGTTATTCTGGTTTTCTTGGCTCGATCCAACTCTTCGACCTTGGCGCTTAACGCACCCCTCAAGCTGACGACCCTAGCCTCACTCTACTTAAGCTTGAACCTTAAAGACGCTTGTGCCTAAAGGTCAGCATTCTCGTCCATCACTCCCTTGCTCACCTCGAGCTCGTCCTCCTTAGTTCTCAGCCACCGCTCAAGCACGCTGCATATGCCGATGGCCCTCACAAGCTCCCCATCGCGAAGCACCTAAAATTGGTCGTCCTCCTAAAGTACGTTGACCAGAGCTCGGTGCTTAGAATTGTACTCTCTATACTTGGATTCCATCTTCTTGGAAAGGGTCGTCCTTTTCTCCTCCCGCCGATCACGCTCAATCTCCAAGATAAGGGTTTGACATGCAAAAGAAGACAGGCCAGTGGAAGTAAAAATATACATACGAAATGACCTGACTTAACATGGGTAAAGTAAACTTACTCGCAGGGCCATGCCAGATATACCCAACGACAGATTCGCATCCTTCAGCGTCTGTAGTGTCCTATTCTCAGAGTCCGCACACAGAGGAGCAAAAACCGGCACCGCCCGTTCCGAGTTAACCAAAAGGTTATAATCTACGGGGATGACTATGTTACGATTAGGACCCGTCCTTATCTCCACACTGGTGAACCTCTCCTCAAAAGCCCTCACTTCCTCAGGGTATATATCGGAGCCCGACCCATCATCTTCTACGAGGATAATTGTATCTCTCCCGTCCACTGATGATGAGCCTACCTCGGCTGTTCGTGCTCACTCCCCCATATCGCGGGCCTCCTCAACCTGTGACGGCCTCCCCTCCATGAAGATATCCAGTGTGGGAGCAGCCTCAACGCCTAGTAAGGGCGCCGATTCTGCATCCAAGATAATAGGCATTCCGGCTCGGCATTAGCAGCACCGACCCTTCCAGTCTCCACCCTCCGCCTTTTACTCGATACCGCCTCCTCCTTGCCATGAGACGAATCATCAATTATGTGCAAGACAAGGTGGTAAGATGTCTTGTCCGACGAGATGGCTGCCTATGGGACGAAATTGCCCAACGGCGGAGCTAGAGTTTGATTCACTCGTACGGACTCGGCTAGTACGAATTGCATCCCAGCCGAAGCGACTGCCTGGTGAAATGCGGGCACCGGAGCCTTCGCCTTCTTAGAAGCTCGCCGATATGGAACAAAAAGGAAATTATGTTAGAAGACGACAACAGATGGAGAAAAGCCATAACGAAGGTGAAAGGGACGTGAAATTGAGAATCGGACTTACTAGTCGAAGGCTTGGGCCCAAATCGCTTGTTAAAGGATGCCCAGTCATAAATTCCCACAGTGTGAGGTAAGACGCGAGTTACCAGTCTTCAATTTCAAAAACCAGGGAAGGTGGACGCTGATAACTAGGGATTTTCGCCTACTATTTGCTCTCTCTTGATTAGGTTTTGGGTAAAAAATGCATTAAGGTATTCCTGAAAACTAACTTAAGGTGCTTACTTGCATGTCTTGGTCAAAATGAGGAAAATAAGCCAAAATAAACTCATAAAGGAGTCAAACTTGCACAAGCACAAAGAATGGAACTGAAGCGCGGACAACAATGATATTACGTGCCCGCATAAGCACCTCCACTGAGGCGACCACAAATACGCTGCCCGCGAGAGTGAAGTTCAGAGAGATTGATTTGGGCTCAAAGTATACTGCTGACCGCGCTACAAAAGCGCGGACGCAAACCAATGGCGCGGTTGCGAATGGAATTTCGCTAGGAGAGAGATAGGAGGATCACAGAGTTTGCAAGTAAGGCCCAGTTGAAGAACACGATCCGCGAATAAAATACACAGCCGCGAATAAAGATCACACGGACGCGGTAGACTTTACGCTATCCGCAAAACCTAGCCTAATCCAAGTCCAAATATGAAGAAACGTGGTCTGCGCTCGTTTATGCGCGACCGCAAAATTCCAAATGCTGAGGCGCCCATTTTTACGCGGTCAGCAGAACCTTTGTAGGGGTATTTTTGTCTAGTAATTTTAGCTGTGTATAAATAGATCTTTTTCACATTTTTAGGTTAAGTTTTGTATTAGGGAGCTCATGAACAACCGTATTTTACAACTTTGAGTAATTTTAGAGTAGATTTAGCTTACATCTTTAGATTTTCTTCTTGTAATTGACTTTTATGGCTTATATTACATCTCCATCTTTGATTTCTACCATTATTATGAGCAGCTAGACCCCATAGCTAGGGTTGTGACCCAACCCTAGTCTGGGTATTTAATGTGTATTTAATTTTAGGGCTTAATTGTTTATGGGTTAGTGATGTTTAGATTATTTCATGATTTAATTCTAGAATTGGTGGTTGCAAACACTGATTCATGCCTTTTTGACTTAGGCTCTTCTTGAGAAAGAGGGACCAAGTCTAGGTAAAGTAGGCTAGCAAGGAATTGGGGTGAATTCAGGAGATTGATAGACTCAATTAAAGGGTTAAACCTAGAGATAGTAATACCCTACTTGAGCCAATTTCACTTGCATTGCTTGAACACCTATTTGGGCTTGAAAAAGCCAAATCGGGCAAAGTCACTCAAACTACCGAGAGGTATAGAGTGAGTAATTAGGTGTGAAGGTTATATCACGACCCCTACTACAACAAGATTATCCTATATTCTAGACCCCATTAGATACTCGCCTAGGCGGAAGTCACTTCCCTAGTGCCTTTTATCACTTGAAAAACTCTCACAAAAAATTGTAGTTAGATTAATCTTAAGAAATCAATAGAATCAAAATTAGCATAGAAACAAAACCCAACCATGGTTAGAAGTGGAACTACAAACAACACGCACAACTAGATTAGGTAGAAACCCAACTCCCTACCAATATTAACTCCCTGTGGAAATCGACACCGTTCTTTTGGGTAAAACTTCATCGACCACTCCTTGTTACTTTATAGTATTGGAATTGTGCACCCGATCACTTTTTGGCACCGTTGCCGGGGAGTTAAAAGGTTTTGGCTATCTATCTGACTAGTTATGTGTCTTGTTGTAACGATCCGATCGGTCACTTTGAGCTCTACCGCGTCGTTTAGAGGTTTGAAGTCGTGAGCAGATCCATTTCAGGTATTATGACTTGTAGGTCGAAATAGAATTTCGGGAAGTTTAGAGTTGATTGGAAAGAAAATTCTCATTTCAGAAGCCTTAAGTTGGAGAAATAGACTAAGATTGGAATTTTGAGTAAACAACCTCAGAATAAGGATTTGAAGGTTCCTGCAGGTTCGTATGATGATTTCGGACTTGGGCGTATGTCCGGATCAGGTTTTGGATAACCGGGAGCGTTTCAACGTATATTGTGGAAGTCAGCATTTTTGAAGGAATTTCCTAAGTTTGGCTTGAAGCGCATTTAAGTGATTTTGATGTCCATTTGGGATTCTGAGTCTGGGAATAGCTTCATATGGTGATTCTGGAGTTGGGAGCGCAATCGGAAGTGAATTCGGATGTCCGGAGGTCATTTTAAAGTCATTTGGCTAAAGATAGAAATTTGAAGGTTTTGAAGAATCCGACCGGAAGTGGAAATTTTGATACCAGGGTCGGAATGCGATTCCGGAAGTTGGAGCAGGTCCGTAATTTTGAATATGATGTGTGTGAAAAATTTGGAGAAATCAGAGGTGATTTGACGGGTTTAGGCATCGTAAGTGGAAGTTTGAAATTACAAGTTTACCTGCGCGGTGTTCTATTTTAAATGGGAAAATTTCATTTCTTCCCCAAAATTTCATTTGGTTGGGGAGATTTTGGAGGATTTCAAAGAGTGATTTCATCAATCATCAAGAGTTTTGGGGTGTTGATCATGCTCAACTATGTCTAATAAAAGACTATACGGGCGTTGCAAATATAATCCGGGGTATTATGCGCAGAGTCGATCCCACAGGTAATTTATGTATCAATCAAGTCTTTAGAATACGCAACTTTTACTCAATCAATTCTCTCAAGACTTTTTAATATAAATTTGTGATGTTTTACTAATTCTATTAACAATAATAATAACTAGCAATTACTAACAATGTAGTAAACAATGATGATAAAGGTCTAAGGTTATGGTTTCCCCCGTTGGTGAACTTACTTCTCAAATACTTCTTATAGTTTGATTAGTTGTCTCTATCAAGCATGAACACTCTATCTACCATAAATATCTCTCAAGTAATTATGATAATTTACTAGACGCACTCTCTCAAGTTACGCTAGCTAGATTGCATTACAGTTCACCTTAGATTGCACCCGAGATATCGTCA